>JAFIRS010003852.1:0-111385 GCA_018342105.1 Gonioctena quinquepunctata | reverse complement strand
TCTCAATAACTGAGCCCCTAAACTAACGTAAGTAACTAATTTTGAGTCGGCGCCAAACAAACAAGCACATGAATTGGATAAGGCGTAAAATGATGGCATCGAGTTGCGCGGTGACATTCTGATAATTTGTTTGAAGTACCTAATTTAATGATCTTCGTTGATTGTTCGTTTGGCTCAAAATTAGTCACTTACGTTAGTTTAGGAGCTTAGTTATTGAGACTAAGAAGGTTAATTTTATTTTTTACTTTTCAGTTCCGTATTTCGTCGGTTTAATTTTTTTGTTGGAAAGTTTTTATTTTTCAATTTTTTGTGGCTGAAATCTACTGATTACTACCTACTTGTTTTTTGATTACTTCCAAAATACTTACTTACCCACCTTACTTCAACTATTACCAATTAAACAATATGATTATCTACTTTTACTATTTGTTGTAATATAAATTATTTTTAACCGACGAAACCAAAAAGGAGGAGGTTCTCTATTCGACCCGTATATTTTATGTTTTTCCATCATATTTTTTTATGTATGATCACGCATAACTTTTTACTGAGGCGTCCGATTCCGATAATTCTTTTTTCAGTGGATAGGGTGTACTTCGAATTTGGTCTCATTTGAATTTGAAAGATGAAATCCACCCCTAAGGGTAGCGAAATGAAGAGTATTGATCACTCACCCTCTGAATTCTGGTCCGTTAACCGATTCTATAAGGCATAACTTTGTACAGGGTTCTTCGATTTGGATGATTCTTTTTTCAATAGATAGGGTATACCTTATATTTGGATTTCGGAAGGGATTAGCCACCCTTACGGGTGGAAAAATAGAGGATAATTGATTTTTCACTAGTGAACATTGGCACACACATACGTAGTTGACAATGACAGATAGCTACTGACATTATTCTTGTTCCGTCAAAATCAGTATATTTTATGAGAGGATGGAATGATATACAAAGTAATGAAATAAACTAACCAGAACAACGAAAATAATTTATATTACAACACATAGTAAAAGTAGATAATCATATTATTTAACTGGTAATAGTAGAAGTAAGGTGGGTAAGTAAGTATTTTGGAAGTAACCAAAAAACAAGTAGGTAGTAATTGGTAGATTTTAGCCACAAAAAATTTAAAAATATAAACGTTTTAACAAAAAATTAAACCGACGAAATACGGAACTGAAAAGTAAAAAATAAAAACTTTTTAACAAAAAATTAAACCGACGAATGATAATTGAGCTTCAAAACTAACGTAAGTAACTGATTTTGAGTCGGCGCCAAACAAACTAGCAATTGAATTAGGTGAAGCGTAAAATGATGGCAGCGAGATGCACGGCTGCGTTTTGATGACTTCTTTCATAGATAATGATCTTCGATAATTGTTTGTTTGGCGCCGACTCAAAATCAGTTACTTACATCAGTTTAGGAGCTCAATTATCATTTAGACTAAGAAGGTTTATTTTATTTTTTGCTTTTCAGTTGATTTTTTCGTCGGTTTAATTCTTTGTTGAAAAGTTTTTTGTTGTTCTGGTTAGTTTATTTCATTACTTTGTATATCATTCCATCCTCTCATAGAATATAATGATTGCGACGGATGTAGGAGAACAAAAATAATGACATAAGCGATCTGTCATTGTTAACTACATTTGTGTGCCAATGTTCACAAGTGAAAAATCAATTATTCCCTATTTTTCTACCCATAAGGGTGAATAATTCCATTCGAAATCTAAATATGATCAACTATGAGGTATACCCTATCTAATTAAAAAAGAATCATCCAAATCAAAGAACCCAGTACAAAGTTATGCCTGATAGAATCGGTTAACGGACCAGAATTCAGAGGGTGAGTGATCAATATCCTTCATTTTGCTACCCTTAGGGGTGGATTTAATCTTTTAAATTCAGATGGGACCAACTTCGAAGTGCACCCTATCCACTGAAAAAAAATTATCGGAATCGGACGTCTCAGTAAAAAGTTATGCATGATCATACATAAAAAAAATAAAAATATACGCGTCGACTAGAGAACCTCCTCCTTTTTGGTTTCGTCAGTTAAAAAACAATTACATTCATTGCGACACCTCTTTGAATACCATATGGAACTATTCAAAGCAATATGGCTAATTGAAAGCGTTAATTAAAAAAAAGGGAAGAATACACGGAAGCTATGGAAAACTCCATCAAAACGGATAGTAGAAACTTTTGGACTTACATAAAAACAAAAAACAAATAATTACGTCCCAACTTGGAATTCAAAATAAAAAAATTCCTTTGCGAGGTGGCTGACTATTTTGGAAAATATTTCGACGTTTAAAATAGAGAAGCCTCGTATATAGTAGAGCGGGAAATAAATAGCGAAACTATGATATTCGTTAGTGAGGTGTCTGTCGGTGAGTACTATCAGGCGATAAAAAAAACTCAAACCAAAAAAGTATGCTAGCATTGACAGAATCCGACCATACCTAATGAAAGGATGCGCTAGTGGCTTCTGGAGCCAATTCGGTTAATTTTCAATATTTCTAGAAGAACATCATCGTTTCCAGAAATGTGGAAGGAATCATTAAGCCAATCCGCAAATCTGAAAACCTCTGATATTAAAAAAAATAGACCAATTTGAGTATTATGTGCAATAGCTAAACTCTTCGAACACATTATATATATGAAAGTGTGGGACTCTGTCAAAACCAATACATGCGAAGAACAACACGGGTTTACCACAAAAAAGTCAACAGCTACAAACTTACTGGTTTTCTCACATGATATCCTCAAAGATATGGCGGATAATGCACAGGTTGACGTTATTCACACCGATTTCCAAAAAGCGTTTGATAAAGTAAACTACGACATTTTATTAAATAAACTAAATCCCGGCAATTCATCAGGCTAATAGCAAGCAAACTCTGGATTCCCCCAGGGGTCAAACCTGGGGCCAATACTCTTCTTAATATTCATTAATGGCTTACCACAAAACCTGAGGTACTTAAAGAGATTGATTTTCGCCGACGACCTGAAATTTTACCGAAAAGTTGAGACCGAACCAGGACTGTCTTGTCCTCCAATCAGATATCGACTCAGTATTCCGTTGGTCTGAAGAAAATGACCTCCCTTTCAACAAATCTAAGTGTGTAGTTTTGTCCTGCACGAGAAAAAGGAAAGTGATGGGATACCCTTACGAAATGAATAATGACAATCTAGCGAAAGTCGACAGGGTCAAAGATTTAGGCATTGAATATGACCATGCCCTATACTACAAATTACATATTGCACATACAATCGCGAAGGCACGCAGGACGCACTGTCATATAATATTTTTGAATCATCATTCATGTCTATCAGATCGAAACTATGTGATCGTACTCAGATTCGTACTCAGATTCCAATTCTGTCATCTTTGAATCTCATACGGAACTCTAGAAACCATGGCTTGTTGTTGACACCCGGTATATTCTCTAATGGGGATTATGGTTGCTACATTTTTCTCTTTTCGAAGATTTTCCAAATTTCCCTTTTGTCTTGGACCTCGACTGCTTTTTTGACATGTTGAAATACATTATTATGTTCCTTCAAACAGTATACAAATTTAATACACTCCTATTTTAGGTCATATTCATTATCGTCTCGACCATGCGATTCAGAACACTCAATCAAAATATTGTTCATTAAATCACAGGATGTGTGAAGAATTGAGATAAATACCTGTTTATAGAGATTATCTACTGCTTATACCAAACATCATTTAATGTGTTCATTGACGTAAAGGGAATCTGGAAAAACATTATTGGTTGTTGGTGAAAGATAATCCACTGTTATATTACGCTTTTTTGGAAATTGAACAATCACATGTGGAAAAGTTGAAGGAAATGATTATAAGCTTCATCCCATCTTCTAAACTACTTAATAAAACTCTAACAACTGATTGACTGACAACGCACAGCTCAATCCGATGCGTCTAGAAGCATGAAATTTTGCACAGGAGTTCCTTATATAACGTAGATCAGTGATAAGAAATAATTTTTGAATATTCATTAATAGGGAGTTAAACGGGACACATATTTAATATTTTCGATGAGAATCAGTAAATTATTTTCGGTAGGCCGTATTGTATCAGAATGAACAATGGCAAAACATAACACGGCCAGAAAGTAACAAAGTCAAAACATAACACGAGCAGAATCGGAAAACGTCAGAAACGCATTTCATCAGAATTAACAACAGCAGAAAGAACTTCATCAGAATGAATTTGTATCAGAACTGGACATCATCAGAAAGTAACATTGTTAGAAACGGACATTATTAGAACGTACTTTTATCAGAACTGAACTTTATCAGAATTATCACAATCAGAACCGGACATCATCAGAAATGAACATTGTCAGAACCGGACATTATCAGAACGAACGTCTGTCAGAACTGAACTTCACAACACAATCAGAACCGGACATCATCAGAATCTAACATTGTCAAAACCGGACATTATCAGAACCATACATTATCAGAACCGCACATTATCAGAAACGGACAATATCAGAATCAATCCGCATTGTCATTCGGAATTCAAACGACAAACATTAGTTACACTACTTTGTCGTAGATGGTGTTATTTCTTCAATAAATCAGAAAATTATTCATCATAACTCTGGTACAGGGAATGGATTGTCAAATCACATATGATATTTTGCTGTTATATTACGCTTTTTTGGAAATTGAACAATCACATGTGGAAAAGTTTAAGGAAATGATTATGAGCTTCATCCCATCTTCTAATCTACTTAATAAAACTCTAACAACTGACTGACTGACAACGCACAGCTCAATCCGATGCGTCTAGAAGCATGGAATTTTGTACAGGAGTTCCTTATATAACGTAGATCAGTGCTAAGAAATAATTTTTGAATATTCATTAATAGGGAGTTAAACGGGACACTTATTTAATATTTTCGGTAGGCCGTATTGTATCAGAATGAACAATGTCAAAACATAACACGGTCAGAAAGTAACAACGTCAAAACATAGCACGAGCAGAATCGGAAAACGTCAGAAACGCATTTCATCAGAATTAACAACAGCAGAAATAACTTCATCACAATGAATTTGTATCAGAACTGGACATCATCAGAAACTAACATTGTCAGAAACGGACATTATCAGAAGGTACTTTTATCAGAACTGAACTTCATCAGAATTATCACAATCAGAACCGGACATCATCAGAAACGAACATCGTCAGTACCGGACATTATCAGAACGAACGTCTGTCAGAACTGAACTTCATCAGAACTAACACAATCAGAACCGGACATCATCAGAATTGCCATTGTCAAAACCGGACATTATCAGAACCATACATTATCAGAACCGCACATTATCAGAACAGTACATTATCAGAAACAGACAATATCAGAATCAATCGGCATTGTCAATCGAAATTCAAACGACAAACATTAGTTACACTACTTTGTCGTAGATGGTGTTATTTCTTCAATAAATCAGAAAATGATTCATCATAACTCTGGTACAGGGTACATTGTCAAATCACATATGATATTTCGCATATAGCATCATTTAATATTTTGAAAAACGTGTTGGATTTAAAATTCAATCACTGCTGGACATTTATACCATGACATCTACTGTTGGATAACAGATAAATCAAAATCAGTGTAATTACCCAAAACATGTCATCATTGCGTCGGTTTGATCATTTAAAGCGACTTTCTTCGGGCAGAAACATAATTTTGTTGGGAAGGTGCGTAGAGTAAACAGTAAAAGTTTGTGCTAAACATACGTGTGAATATATAGTTAGTTTCAGAATCGAGACGATACAGTGTTGCAAAAAGGAACCTAGAAAAAAATTAAGCAACGGATATACATCATTCAAAATTTGTATAAGTAGGTTTTTAGAATGATTGAATAGAAATTCATTGGTCACAATTGAGTTCACAATAGAGAATCGAATATGGCGACTGCTAAGTGAAAAATTCATTTATTTTGCAACCTAAGACCTAACACACTGTTGTACGTATATATGTATGTGTGCGTCGTATTTTGTAAGTGAATATTGACCCACTTCTAGTCGTTTGATAACTCCCGCTAGAGTTATATAAAATTGTTTTCAAACCTGTCGTTATGTATGCTTCCGCTGCCTGGGACTATACTTTCTTGCGCGTCGAATATAGAGGTCTTGGAAAGACTGCAAAACAAGCTTTTGTATATGATCACAAACGCTCCATGGTACGTGCGTAACGTTCATATCTAGGTATATTTTCCATCAAAAATGAGATTAGGAGTCACAATCAGCGGAAGCTCATGATTTCTCTCGTTAGGGTTGCGATTGATTATGATATCGACGACCTCTCCCGTTTCAAACGACCCAGACATTCCCTTGAATGATGAGTCTATTTGATAGTCATCCTAAAATTAATTGGAGAGTCCTTATTCGTTCAAAATTTCAGTTTCTCTCAAAACCAGCCAGGGAGCCCTGAACGCCCCGATTTTGAAACTATACAGGGTGTCCCTGGACTTCCTCTTTTCCCTCTCGGGAATGTATAGATGGGTCAAAATATCACCAGTATTTCATATAACTTTTGTCCCTAAAAGCCTTCATTACCAAGTTAAGGGCCCTCAAAGTTACAAAATGAAAAATATTTTTCTTTGATAACTTTCAAAGAGAAAATTCAAAATCATCTAAATTTTGGTGATTGACTGAACAAATGAATTCCTTCGATGAGATTTCATGCAGGACTCAGTTGTTTTGCTACAAAGTCAGGAACGGACTACCCCCGATGGTACACACCCCAAAACTTTGAAATGACTGGGATTTGTCAATATGTTTTAACAGAACGAGGTTACCTGGACAATTTCCTGAATAAAAGTACTCGGGTGGAAAATCGATCGGAGCAACGAGATGTCTACCATTATTCGATGGTTTCCTATGATACCAGCCCAAACATTCACGTTGAATTTCCGTTGGTGTTCGGTTTGCAATATCCCATGGGGATTTTCTTCGGCCTATATTTTATTTCTTTCTACAAGGTGTTTTTGTCAACATCTGTGGAAGAAATGGAACATAAATTTATTCAACGGATATTTTTCACCTATTCATGTGCAGATGTTTTTGTAGTTTATTCGTTTGCTTTTTATTAGTTATGTCTTCCGATGTGTGTTTTTTCAGCTTAATTTATCTTGGGGTTAAAGATTTTCTCCCATGAAATTATACTTATCAGTGAAACTCCTCAACATTTAAGCTGTGAATACGAATTTGCAACATCCAAATGTTGAGTTTCATGAGGTTCAGATAACACAACACGAAACGTGCTTATTCCACGCGTACATACAAAATATGGACTGAATTCGATATTTCATAGTGGAGTAGCTTGTTAGTTCAAAAACACCACAAATCTGCATAACTTGATATTTCATTTGAAAAAATATCTACATTGTGAATGAAACTTTCAACTAGGTACTGTACTTTTTGTTTACGACTTTATTTTAGCATATTTTGTATTATCCCTGTTATAAATGTTGTTGAATTAACGTTAGCATTAGTATTTCTACTGTGAAAATTTTTCATTTCAAATAATGGTGAACGATCGGGTTTGATGTCGTCGAGTAAAACTGCATTTTTATTAAGAATCGTTGCTCCGATCGACTTTCCACATGAGTACTTTTATTCAGAAAATTGTCTACGTAACCTTATTTTGTTGGAAACTATTGAAAAATGATCTGTCATTTCAAAGTTTGGGGGTGTGGACCATCAGGGGTAGTCCGTTCCTGACTTTGTAGCAAAACAACTGACTCCTGCATGAAAGCTCATCGAAGGAATTCATTTGTTTAGTCAATCACCAAAATTAAGATGATTTTGAATATTCACTTTGAAAGTTATCAAAGAAAAACATTTTCCATTTTGTAAATTTGAGGGCCCGTAACTTGGTAACGAAGGCTTTTAGGAACAAAAGTTCCCGAAAAGAAAACAAAAGTTCCCGAAAGGAAAAGAGGAAGTCCAGGGACACCCTGTATATTCACAGGTATTTGTATGCGAAATATTAATCACCATAATAGATACTCTGCTTAATATCACGACAACGGTGGGTTGCACAAAAAATATGTTGAACTTTATATGTAGAAAGTTGAGAAAATTTATTATTTTCTTATTCGCCTTGATTGGCCTCTCATACACGTGGTTTTACAATGATTTTCCCACACCATTTCTGATTCATTGAAGAGGTTACACCATCTATGACAAAGTTCCGTAACTAATATTTGTCGTTTGAATCCCTGCTTTCTGACGATTACTGATTCTGATATTGTGCGATTCTGATGTTGTAAGGTTCTGATAATGTAAGGTTCTGATGATATACGATTCTGATAATGTACGGTTCTGATAATGTGCGCTTCTGATAATGTCCTGTTCTGACTCTGTTCATTTCTGATGATGTATGGTTCTGATAATGTGCTTTTCTATGATGTCCTGTTCTGACTATGTTCGTTTCTGATGAGGTCCGGTTCTGACAAAAGTACGTTCTGACAAAGTTATATTCTGCTATTGTTAGATTCTGAAGATGTTGTGTTTTATCATTGAGTTCTTTCTGATGTTGTTAATTCTGATCAAATACGTTTCTGATGTTTTCCGATTCTGATATTGTTATGTTTTGACGTTGTTATTTCTTAGCTTTGTGCGTTCTGGTAGTTTTATATTCTGATCATTTACGGGCAATCTTATTTTCGTTGTATTAATGGATATATCTGTGGTTAGGAAAAAAAATTGTTTAAAATTATATCATAGATAGGAAATATCAAAACTCACTGGGTTATCGTTTGTGTACGGTTTCAAGTTTTATTACTGGGATACTCCATCTCATAAAATTAGTCTGACCATTCTTGTATAGTATTTCTAATCCCAATTGGACCGACAAAGTTTGAAAATTCTCTCCACGACTGAACTTTTAGTTTCCAGACTTTTGAAAGTAAAACACTGGTAGTATAAATTCCTTTGGGCAGTGCATATGAACACTCCTCGTAGTATTCTCATTTTTATTGCCGTTCCAATTGGGATTGGAATAACTATACCAGGAAACTGAATACCTAATGTTTCACAGATGTTGGGAAATGGGAACGATATAGTAAGATTATCTATAGACCGATCGAAGAAAGTAGTCGGTTCATTATAATAAAAAAAAATTAAAAACTATCTTTTTACTATTTTGCACTACTAGTTTACAGTGGCGGGATTGGTTGATAAATCAGAAACGGCTATATAAATAGTCTGGGGGTGTACATACAAAAATTATTCGCGTCCTAATCCTACATCGAAAAATATTCGGGGTGTTCCATTAAAAAAATACGAGAAAATTCAATTAAAAAATTTCCGAATTGAAAAATCATTTTTAGCAACCCTTTATAATTTCAGGGTATCAATATCACACGTCTGTCTATCAAATAGTATTATCATTATTTCCTCTTGAATTTAATATCCGTGACCACGATGATTTTTTCGGTATGCATCTGCAGTTGACATTATTTCCACAAAAAAAAGATATTTTAGTTTCAAGTGATTGAGAGATGGTCAATAATATTGGAGGGTTTGATAGAGGTCACTAAACTGCTAGAAAAATTAGCTAATACACATGGCATTCCGTTTTAAAAAAATGCACTCGACCCTGTAGATTTTCTTCGGTTCACTCTATATATTTCGGCAACAAGTTCTGGTTATAGACTCTTTCGTCTAGTTTACTTCCGTTTTTGAATTATCTTTCATAGAACACGAGCAATTAGACTCTGTCGCACTATTGACCCACCCTGTATACCAAGGCATTATTATCGAGTGTGTTGGTTATGGGTAATATAGAAGATATTTATGGTGGTAGACCTACCTTTGAAGAAGTCATGGTAAAACTCGGTAATTTGATTTTTGACGTCATTGAAAAGTGGTTTACTGAGTAGGATTTCACAAGATTTTGTGAAATCATTAACTATTGCAATGCCATAGTTTTCGACGTCATCTTTATACCTTTTTTTTAAAATGGTATCAGTTCAGGTTGTTCAAAAACATCAGGAAACTGTTGGTATTTCAATGAGAGGTTGAATAGTAATGTCAAAAGTCCAGCGAAGATGGAGGCACACTCATGAATCATAAAAGGAGGTATTTTATCAGGTCCCATTATAGTTTGTGCCTTGATTTTTTGAGAGCTTCTCAAATTTCATTTAGAGAAAATTTGGTAATAATTAAATCATTGGCGAACAAACATCCACAATATGACATGAGACAACTACTTCCCCGGCTAAAGCCACGCTGGACATTGAACTACATCTGATAGATATTCTGAAAAGACCCTAACTCAGAAGAAAAAAATCTGAAATTGAAAATTTGCATTTTTATTCAGATAGTTATTTGATTTTCCATTCCAGTCTTGATTAAGAACTCATTAAGATGAATGACGCAAAGAAGAATGTTTTTCAAAAGAGAGTACTCATCAGAAATAATTCGTAACATTGACGCAAGAGAGGCATCGCATTCACTAGGTCTTCAATACATTTTTGTCGACGAAAATCTATTTCACGCTTCCACGATCATCAGGAAGACCGGAAGAAATGGGAAACACATTTTCAAGAAGCAATCTCACTTTGCAAAGATGGAAAAAGTTAGAATCATTTCTTTTGGAGAGACACTTTGAAATTAGTGTTTTTCGACATTAAAACCTGTCGCAGATGATTCCACATCTGATTTTATCCTGTTTATATTTTCAACAAATCAATCTAGCATACCCCATAACTTTTATCGTGGATTTTTCAGTTCACAGAAAAATCTTTCTTTTCAATATTCAATTGAGAATGTTTCCCTTTTCAACATGAATACCCCACAAGAGGTTATCTTGACGATGGAAGATAGTGACTAGAGTTTATCTTTCAGTCGCAGATGATTCCACATCTGATTTTATGAACATTCTGTTCATATTTTCAACAAATCAATGACATGAGGTTATCCACATCTTGCTGAATTTTGTACTCACCATCTTTAATATTTCCAAAGCCAAAAGCAAGCATTTATAGTGATTGAAATATTGGTTTATATCTTTTATGAATAATGGCTTCATATGTTACCGGAGTTTGCAAGACTGGAAAATATTTTCGATCTATTAACTTCATAAGAAGATTACTATATGTACACCGATTCTAGCAAGCTTTTCATAAAAAAATTATGCCTGATTTTATCAGTTAAAATTGTTGAAGATTGTAGTTTATTTTTAAAATAATTTTTGTTTACCTTTTCTCATCTGCTGTTTTTAGTTAAATATTCAATTTGTTGAATTACTATCAAAAAGACAATTCTGAAAGTAATTTAAAATATCCGAACTATAAAAACAGTATTACAAACAATTGATTTCACTCACCAGAAACCAGTTGAAAACGCAAAATCAAAATATAACCCCTAGGCACTTGCACTGACGTATCGTTGAAATCGCCAAGCGTACAGACTGGTGCTGAAAATCAGCTGAAAGTTTCTCAAAAGGCTGGTGAGGACTCGTTCAACAGGTACACATGTAAATGACACCGACGTCGGCATACCGACGCTATATAGTCAGACGCCTTTTGAGTAGGTGCACGCAAAACTTGCGTATCAGGACGTTATGATTCGCAAATGGATTCTATGATTCGATTTGTTGATTATCTCTTTACTGGTGGATATATCGAATTGTGAAAATGAAGCTGGCGGAAGTCATTTGATGGAAAACAACCCCATAAGCAAAATACGCATTTGCGTTAGCAATATAAATTTCTAGAATTTCTGTAACACTAATTATACAGAGAGATATTGTCAGTAAAGTCAATGTATTTTTTTCGAGAGTGATATTATTTAATGAATTTTATAACTTTGAGACCTTGAAAATTAATTTTTATTATCATGGCAGCAATGTGTGCGAATTAATTTCTCAAAGTGCTAGCAAAATTTCATTAATTTCGGATAAAATCCTCCAGCCAAATATATTTGATATTTTTCCCGAATTCTAATAACTCAATAGAAGTTTAAAAATATGGCTCTGTTCGAACTTTCAACATGAATACCTGCCGCTTTAGTTTTTGCCTTTTTTTCTGTTCCTTCTTCTACAACTATTAAACTTACTTACTTATGTAAGTAGTGAGTAAAGTGGCACTTTTATCATGAGAGGAAAGTATGAAATAGCCAATTTCTACGAGTAAAAAATTCTCGCGTTGACTAGAAATTTATTTCTACATTAGTGGGATATATTGTGGGATATATACAGGGTGAGTCAGAATAAGACCGACAAACTCCGACTACCGATTCCTCACCTCATTTCGAGGTGAAAAGTTGCTATCAAAGTATGTCCTAAATGCATCCCCTCCGAGGTACAGGGTGTCGAAAGTACGAAAAAAATTTCGATTTAATTTGTTTTCTCCAAAATTCCCGAAGGAAAAAACTTGAAACTTGGTACACTAAAGGTTTATCAACGTGCTAATTTGAAGTTATATTTTTTTTATTTTCGTTAACCAGTGGCTTAGTTAGGATGGTACGTTGTCATATGTTCCTTCATATTTTCTTGGGACAAGTGAATGGACAAATGAGCGTACGACATCAGTTCGGTACTCAACCTAAAAGTCAATATTCCATGAGCCTAAAAGTGGAGGTTTCTGAGATAATTGAGAAAAACTGAAGAAAAGTCCTTAGTAAACATAATTTCCTATGTGCAATAATCGAATAATGCTAATTTCTTACAACATATTGGAATATGTGTCAACCTCCTGAACATTTTTTAATGTTGGGAGAATTGGAAACATAGTACGGGTGAGTCAGAATGAGACCGATAACTCCATTTTTTCATTCATCATATTATTTGATCGAATCGATGTCGTGGATTCACTGTTATGTTACTATACTTTCTTGCATATGATTGTTTTGACAGATCAACTGACAAACAAACCCAACCTCAAATTCATAATACTCCACTTAGATAAGAGTTAAGGTCTGAAATAATTTTTGCGAAAAACTGAAGATGAGTACTCTTAATTTGTTGAAGTTTATGTTGGAGTATCATTATCAAAGTCATTTCTGATTGAATTATCTAGGAAAATATTATCCAATTAATGATGAAAAACAATTATTGTGTATTAATATCTACTCAAATGATTCCTTTCGATTCGTGATAACTAGTTGCAAAGTCGAGCCTTTCATGCTAGTTTGTGGTAGGCTGTTCAGTACACCACTGATCAACGCATAAAACATACACGAAATTTGGAACTAAAAAGAAACATAGCCTTTTTTAATTGTTCCCGGTAGAAACACACTGATATATCGATACTTACATTAGACATAATTGACACTAACCCAAAACAGTTTGTATTATTTTCAAGTCATCTGTCATCATTTCAGGCAGTGAACATCATTTCAAGATGGATTATTCATTTGAAGAATATACAGATATGCATTTCGTTTATGGTGAAACAGGGGGAAATGCCAGAGCCGCTGCTGATTATATCAACATAGATATCCAAACAGACATCATCCACATTTCACTACTTTTATAGCTCTGCATCGACGATTGAAGGAAACGGGGTCCTTTAAATTCAGTGAACACCATTGTGGTGCGAATAGAACAAGAAGAGATAATGTTACGGAAGAACAAATTCTTGAACGATTAGCAGCAGATCCTTCTACCAGCACTCGGGCTATTTCGTATAGGTTACAAGTGTCACAATCAACAGTAAGTCGTGAACAACTATTGTATCCATTTTGCCTACAGAAGGTGATGGCCCTAGATGCTGGTGATTATGGCCCTCGTAGATTTTTTTGTGAATAGTTTTCGAGGATGTATGAAGGAGCAAACGACTTTCCTAGATATGTTCTATTCACGGATGAAGCATGTTTCACAAGAGAACAGCCAATAGTAGGAACAGCCATTTATGGGATGAACAAAATCCGCATGGAATGTTTCGAAAAGGCTACCAACAAAAGTTTTCAGTTAATATTTGGGTAGGAATTATCGAAAATTCTATCGTATCGTATCTTCTTCCTCCTCGTTTAAATGGACAGAACTACCGAGTGTTTCTTGCATGTTTCACCTGGGCTACTTGAAGACGTACCTCTATTGGTTCGTCAAAGAATGTGGTATCAATATGACGGAGCCCGGGCCATTTCCAACGAATCATTCGTCCATTTCTTGATCAAACATTCCATGATCGGTGGATAGGTAGACGTGGTCCCATACTTTGTCCTGCACGTTCTCCGGATTTAACTTCACTAGCCTTTTTTTGTGGGAATACCTCGAATCCCTAGTGTATGAAACACCTGTAGAATCTGTGGAAAATTTAACGGCAAGAATTTTAGCAGCATGTACGTTAACACAGGATACACCAGGAATATCCCAAAGCTTGCGACAGTCGATGACACGGAGATGCCAATTGTGTATTGAACAAAATGGTGGTCCATAGATGAGCCGAACTGATGTCAAACGCTCATTTGTCCATTCACTTGTCCCAGGAAAATATGAAGGAATATATGACCACATACCATCGTAATTTTGGAGAAAACAAATTAAATCTTAATTTTTTTCGTACTTTCGACACACAGTATCTCAGAGGGGATGCATTCTAGGGCATACCTTGATAGCAACTTTTCACCTCGAAATGAGGTGAGGAATCTGTAGTCGAAGTTTGTCGGTCTTATTCTGACTCACCCTGTATATATGGATTTAATACACTCATCTGCTGAAGGGATTTTTTTCTGTTAATTTTTTTTTCTGATTGAATATTTTTTAAAAAATATGCTAAAAAATGATGCAATGACTTGATGCAAAGTGGCTTTAGCTTAAACATTCTACATAGCAAAATTCGCTTTATTAATTTTTAACACATACAAAAAGGCATTTCAGTTAAGTGCCATAATTCTGAAAATTTCAAATCAATTTGCCCATCCAATTCTTATTAATTCCATTTTAAACAATTATTCTTCGAACTAACACTTATTCATCAATCAAGGTGCTCTTGAGCTAAGAAGTATGCTATGGAAACAACAGAATTGAATGACATGGAAATTGAAATAACAAAGTGTTTAACAGTTTCTCTAAAATTATGAAAGAGTAATTTTTATCAAGTAGTAGAATAAAAATGCTCAAAGAAAAGAAAATGCAAATTTTATGGACAGACGAAGCGACTTTTACCTCAAATGGGGTAGTCTAATACGTTTTGTGGTTATTTTGTAAAAGAATTATTATGTCATTGTTGCCTCCAATCCAGTGAAGTGTTTTTATTCGAGAATTAAACAAATTCTTCAATTCATCTTGTAGAGATGTATTGTTTCTATAGAGAAGTTATTGATTTCCCTTGCAATTTTTTCAGGATCTTCTTTCAGTAAAATATTTTGTATTTCTTTTGGTCAATTCAGATATTACTTCCAATTAAGAGTTAACCCTCTATTGCATATTGTTCCCTAGTGTTTATATCAAGCAAAGTGTGAAAAAGCTATTTTTAAATAAAAAAATTAGCCCAAAAATAAAATGTTTCCGATCGGGAACTAAATGCTTTGCATTTACATTTCATTAAACTTTTTTACTTTACAGATCATGGATCCAGAAGTGTTACGTGCGATATCAGCAGCAAGTTTTTATGGCAAAAATATTAGAATTCGTGAAATACCACATGATAGTGATGATTCTGAATAGTCAGACGACCATGCCATAGAGGAAGAATTGTTTTAGCGAGCAGCCAATCCAAGTAGATATCAATCAGATAATTTTGATCGCAAAGATGAAATTTCCTTGGCGCATTTGAAGTGGCAATACGATACTTAAGCAGCTAAAATGGAAAACGAATTGCTCCTCCAGAAATAATAAAAACTTTTTAACAAAAAATTGAACCGACGAAAACATCAACTGAAAAGCAAAAAATAAAATGAACCTTCTTAGTCTAAATGATAATTGAGCTCCTAAACTAATGTAAGTAACTGATTTTGAGTCGGCGCCAAACAAACAATTATCGAAGATAATTATCTATGAAAGAAGTCTTCAAAACGCAGCCGTGCATCTCGCTGCCATCATTTTACGCTTCACCTAATTCAATTGCTAGTTTGTTTGGCGCCGACTCAAAATCAGTTACTTACATTAGTTTAGGAGCTCAATTATCATTTAGACTAAGAAGATTTATTTAATTTTTTGCTTTTCAGTTGATTTTTTCGTCGGTTTAATTTTTTGTTAAAAAGTTTTTATTTTTTAGTTTTCATTTCCGTATTCCGTCGGTTTAATTTTTTGTTGAAAAGTTTTTATTTTTTAATTTTTTGTGGCTAAAATCTACCAATTACTACCTACTTGTTTTTTGATTACTTCCAAAATACTTACTTACCCACCTTACTTCAACTATTGCCAGTTAAATAATATGATTATCTACTTTTACTATTCGTTGTAATATAAATTATTTTCGTTGTTCTGGTTAGTTTATTTCCTTACTTTGTATATCATTCCATCCTCTCATAAAATATACTGATTTTGACGGATGTGAAACAAGAATAATGTCAGTAGAGATCTGTCATTGTCAACTACGTATGTGTATGCCAATGTTCACTAGTGAAAAATCAATTATCCCCTATTTTTCCACCCGTAAGGGTGGCTAATTCCTTTCAAAATCCAAATATAAGGTATACCCTATATATTAAAGAAAGAATCATCCAAATCGAAGAACCCAGTACAAAGTTATGCCTGATAGAATCGGTTAACGGACCAGATTTCAGAGGGTGAGTGATCAATATCCTTCATTTCGCTACCCTTAGGGGTGGATTTCATCTTTTAAATTCAAATGGGACCGAATTCGAATTACACCCTATCCACTGAAAAAAGAATTATCGGAATCGGACGCCACAGTAAAAAGTTATGCGTGATCATACATAAAAAATATGATTGGAAAAAAAATACGGGTCGAATAGAGAACCTCCTCCTTTTTGGTTTCGTCGGTTAAAAATGCCCTGGTATTCTCAGGACAGCATTTACTTCCTGAAAGGATCCTATGTTTGAACATGCCTTATAAACCTTTCCGTTTGTTTTTCTCTGAAGAATTTCTAACGGAGATTGTTCGACAGTCATGCTCATATAGCACCAAAATAAGGCCCAATAGACGATTGTGTACGGGATCTGATGAATTAGAAAACTTTTTCGGAATAATTTTATGGAAGTCACTAATCAACCTGATTCTTATATCTCACTGTCCCATGTAAAATGTGAAAAATGCAGGATACTTCTGTCTTTTCATTCCAAAACAAACTGTTTCAGAGATATTCAAAACAATGCGTAAGAATTAAAAATTATTATTTTGTGTATCACGTTACCGAACGGAAACATTTTGTTTTTTCTACGTAAGTATAAGTTGTCTATTATCAAAAAAAAAACATTTTAAAAGTGTATTACTAAACCCATTATAAACCAAATTAGAATTTTTCCAAAAATGTTCATCAGAAAAAATTAATTCATGCAATAGAGGGTTAATATTATTTTCAGCATTCAAAATTCCATTTTGGTATTAACATTTGCGCTTCCGATTGAACAGAAAAATGTAATCGACAAAAAAACAGTTTTTGTTTTAAAACCTCATCAAATGATACGTACGGTGGAACCATTTCATTTTTAGAAGCTTTTATTCAACTTCACATTTGTGTGAAGGTATGTATGCTTAGTTCAAATATTGAAGTGAATTTTGACCCACAGTTGTCCGATTAGCGTGAAATTTGGCAGGTGTTCATAATTCCGGTGACAATGGGAAAAAGGGGAAAAAAATTGCCGCTCCAACATGGCGGACGAGTTTTGTGATTAGCCCGATTCCAATAAAAATTGGTGTGTGGGGGTTTTTGGGGTCGGACATCATGATGTTTTTGTCAAAATTCATAAATTCAATATGGCCACGAGTTTTGTGGTTGTAGCCCGATTTCAATAAAATTTGGTATGTGGGGGTTTTTGGGGTCAGAGATCATGATTTTTTTGTCAAAATCCACGAATTCAAGTTGGCGTCTCCAAAATGGCGACGAGTTTTGTGATTATAGCCCGATGGGGGTTTTTGGGGTAGGACATCATGATGTTTTTGTCAAAATTCATAAATATAATATTTTCCCGTTATCCCTTTGTCCCATTATTCCTTTTTTCCGTTTTCCTGTTATCACGTTTTTCCGTTACCCCGTTATTCCGTTTTTCCGTTCGTTATCCCATTTTCCCGAAAAAAATTGACAAATCCGTCCAGCCGTTCCCAAGTTATCAGCTTACCAACACAAACAGACATTCACTTTTATTATATATTCCTGAAAACTTTTCCAGGATAAAGAAATTTCCAATAACTTTTATAAAAATCCTTTCTTTCCCTATAAACCTTATTCGTAGTATTACGAACATTCAAAAAACTATCAAACTATCAAATCGGTCCAGCCGTTGTTTTTATAAAATAAAAAAAAGCTATTTTCTCGTTTGGTAATAAATGACTCGATAGTATCTTTCTTATATAACCAAATTTTTCAATTTCCAGCAACTTTCTAATTTTTTTTCGTATCAACTATCTCGGGCTACGAACATTAAAAAAAATTGACAAATCGTCCAGCCTTCTAGTTTTCGCTTATAAAGAATCAAGATTCATTTTATTATATAGATATATAAGTTCCGAGACTATACATTTTTTCTCGGGGATATCCTCCTGCATAAAGAGTTTTTATCAATTTCTCTAACGTTAATATTTTCGAGGTAATTCCAAAAAACTAACACGTTTTTGAAATTGTGAACGAGTTTTAGGAATCTCCATATTAATCGAGAGATAAACTCGATAATAATGCTAAATGGTTTCAACATCACCAAACAAAACATAACATCAAATCGAAACATCTATGTTCGAGATAATCTGATGTTAATCTTTTATTTACAGGAAACGTTCTCTGCTATTGAATTTCACACCATTTACATGGTAATATAATTGGAGTGACTAAATCGCTCGAATTCTCCCAGCGATCTTAACTTCATTGCTATTTTCAGGGGGGTTGTGCCGCAAAGATCCGTACTGTTATATTCAAACGAATTGGAATCTAATTATGCAATTGTCTTCATTCCAATGCCTGTAAAATACAATAAGTAAGAACCTATAAATCCTATAATTGTCAAAAACGATATCGCCAATACAGTTCGACATTGATGGTAAAAAAATCAGGACCAGAACTGTTTGATTTGGAGAACGTACTGCATAAAGTTAATTCAATGTGTTATTAAGTAAGTAAGTAGCATTTATTTTCTTTGTAGACATATATAAATTTGTATAAGAATAGTCAATTGTGTAACTTAACCTAACTTAATCCTAGAGCTTAAAAGATTTAACACAAAAAATAAAATGTACCTGAACATTCGGTATAAAACTCGGACAGTAACTTAACCTAACTCAATCCTAAAGCTTAAAAAATTAAATACAACAACACAACATACCTGAACATTCGGTATAAAACTCGGACAGTGAATAAAAACTTTTTTCTAGTAAAAATTCTTGTTGGTTCTTTTTGAACTCATGAGAGTTACATTTTTTGTTTTATTTCACATGGAAGCCTATTAAAAATTTGCAGGCCAAGGTGTGAAGGAGCGTTTGAGGTTATTTTATATTTACAGTAAGGCACATAATAGTTATTTTTTTGTCTAGTATCTTTTGAATGAATGTTTCTTATTTCTTTAAAAGATTTCTTGTTGTTGAAAATATATAGGCAAAGTTCCATTATCAGAAGACACGCTACAGTCAAAATACGTAGCTCTCTGAATATTGTTCTACATGTTTCATTTTGTTTCAAGCGATTATTTTTATAAGTTTTTTTTGTACGATGAATACATCATTGGATAGCGTAGAGTTACCCCACATACATATACCGTATCTCAAAGTTGATGCTGCCAGGCTGTGATATACAAGAAGTAACTGATCTTGCCGAAAAATTGGTCTTAGGGCCTTAAGCATATAACCTAATGAATTCAGTTTACTAATGACGGCTTGACGATGACTCCTCCAATCAAGGTTTTCATCTATCATTATCCCGAGAAATTTTGTTTTTTTCGTATTCTGTATAGCTGAATCTCCATTTGAGAACATGTTTTTTGTCGGATGTGGAAACGGACTAATTGGGTTTTTTTATATTAAAAAAGAGTTCATTTGTCATGCACCACTCGGAGATATTATTCAGTATACTGTTACATTTGGAAATAAGGGTATCGTCATTTTTATTGGAAATTAATAGAGAGGTGTCATCTGCATAAATGGTAAAAAATGCTTCATCGGTTATCGTATCCATTTCGTTAATGTACAACAGGAACAAAATTGGACCTAGTACGGATCCTTGAGGTACCCCTGTGACATAGTACGTAGGTTCAGATTTTACTTTTTTATGTGTCCATTCTCCACGGATGTCAGGCTGACATATTGTTGCCTATTTTCTAAAAAAGAAGCCACCCAATCATAGGCATTTCCACGAATTCCATACTGATACATGTTTGCCAAGAGTTTACTATGACTGACACAGTCGAATGCCCTGCTGAGATCGCAAAAAATCCCAGCAGGACACTCGCCTGCGTCGATCATTTCAACTAATTTTTCAATGTATGCTAAAACAGCGGTGTTCGTAGACCTTTTTGAGCGAAAATCATGTTGGCTATTCGTCAAAATTTTTTCGCTCTCCAGGAAGTCCATGAGGAGTCTGAAGAACAGCAAATCTGGTCATTGTATCATGTCCAAGTTGTGTCCAGGTTGAGATATATAAAATTTATTGATTTGTAGATCATCCATATAGATTAAGTGGTTTATGATTTTGGAAATTAGCACTATGAAAAACATAAATACTTAGTGCCAAACACTCATAAAAAAATAAAACATGATATTAGTGAGTTTCTTTCAAAGTATTCAAGGTTAGAAATTCAAAATATTCAAGTGATATGGTAAACCACATGAAGATGGAAAACGCTGCTAAAACTTAATCACCTGAATTTATTGGGTAATTAATTTTACAATATGTCATATTTATAACTGAAACAATAAATGTGCAGAGTATCATGCAGTGTATAATCCGATATATTTATGATAAGATATCCACAATGGCTGATTCATTATTGCGAATGTCACTTTTTGCAAAAAAATCATATATGGTTTAATAAAACTGAAGAGAAGAGTTATTCATTTTAATTTCATGAAATCAATCATTTTCAACGTTTCTGGCAATCTTTCAAAGTTATTACATATTTCACTGAAGAAGATTAATGATCTGGAGCATGAACGGATCAATGTTATGAATGATTCCAAATCATATCCTAGAGTTCCCAGAGTTTTTTGAATTCCACATTTTTCGTCCATGTTTGAATTAATTTATTTTTTATTTCATGTGAGTTTATCTTGAACGTGATACTGTACAGAAGTGTAACAATGTGAAGTTGACTTGTGAAAAAATGATCCCCATATCTTGTTCCGTAATATCCGTAAGCTGCTATGTATGATACATGTGTAATATATAAGAGTAGTTACTGACTGAACTATAAATAAAGAAAATGTATTATTATTATTAAATATTGCCGATAGAATGATGCATGAAATTATTCGTAAATTTATAGGAAAATGTAACTAATATCTTGACCCCGTCGATAATTCTGTGTACTTTCCCACAAATACTGGCCCATACTTTGAAAACATGAAGTATGAGTAAAAATAATAGGATAATTTTTTGCTCATTAGTGATAACTACCAAATTATTTGGTAGATTTCATTGGAAAAATACGAAAAAGAGTTTCTATTTCGGTAACGTATTGGCGCCAACTTTCTAATTTGCGCTTTCAGAATAATAATTTTTACTTTCAGGGGAGAGAAAAGCCTGAAAATTGTAGGAATGTACTGCTACCTCCAAAATATTCAGAACGTGGATCTCCCCATAGTATAATTACCTATATTTTTGGTAGCCATGCATTTATCAGATATCCAGCCATATTTTCATGTTCCGTAATGGCAATTTATACAGTGCGGTCCATAGGTATGGAATAAATTCATTTTTAGCGTTATTATATATTTGTTTGAAAAAACCTGAAACACGTCGATTTTTATTGTCAATTTGACAATTTACCGTATGAAAATATTACCCCCTCCTTGCACCCCCTCTGAATATTGAGCACCCCCTCAAAAAATTTAAATGAGAAGGGGGTTGTGTGGCAACTTGTTTGAAAGGGATTTTCATTCTCTGTTCAGCAATATAAAGTTTTTCAAATTTGGTGCAATCATAATTGGGAAAATTTATTTTGAAAATACTTCACATAGAATGAAGGAAATAATATCACATAATGTATAGGAAGTATTTTTGAATTTATTTTACAATTAAATTAAATGTTCAAAATGACCACCATTCACTTCTTGACAATAAGCAAGAATTCTCGTACAACATTTTGTAGGAGGTTATGTTGTTAATTTCTTCCGTTATCCTAACTTTTAAATCTGCAACATTGTCTGGTCTATTGAAATATACTTTTGAAGAAATAATCAGGTATTTCCTTATCTGTTTTGCTAAACGTCAGGAAAAAGTAGTTCAAGACACCGAAAAATTATTCACAAAACCCACATAAATAATGTAAAGTCAATCTAGTAGACTACTGTTATTTTGGTATTTATAACATGCTGACACACGTCAGTGTATTAAAAATATTTTGTGTGTATTTGATTTAACTATGGCTCATTTATCCAAAACTCAAAGAATAGACATTTCAATTATGATTGTATGCGGTAATAAAACAAGAACTCAAAAGAAAGTTTGTGAAATGTTTAATAATAAATACCCTGTCAACACGTCTCACAGCCTACAGTTAGCAAAATAGAAACAAAATTTCGTGAAACTGGACATGTAAAAACTATTCAAAAACCAGGTCAAAATGTTAAATTGGATGAGGAAAAAGATATACTATTAGCGATTGAGAAAAATCCGCTTATGACAAGTAGACAGCTTCCCGCCGACAATGATGTAAGTAAATCATCGATATTGAGAGCTTTGCATGAAGAAAAATACCATCCTTATAAAGTTCCGTTGGTTCAGGAGTTAAAGGAGGATGATCCTGATAGAAGGCAACAATTCTGTGAACTGATGATGGACAGAATGAAAGCAGAGTTGCAGTTCATAAACAAAATTGTTTTTTCTGATTAAGCTACTTTTCATTTAAATGGAACGGTTAATAGACAAAACTGTAGATATTCAAGCCGAGAAAATCCTCATTGGATGTGTGAGGCTCATACACAATATCCTAAAAATGTGAACGTTTGGGCTGGTATCATTAACAACAAAATTATTGGCCCTTATTTTTTTGAAGGCACAGTTAATGGTGAGGTTTATCTAGATTTTTTTATGAACTTCTTACAGCCTACATTAAAAAGACCTTTTTCTGATGTTAATGATCCAAATGCAATAGATCAATTTGGTACCAACAAGAGGGAGCTCCACCCCATTACAAACGTATTGTTAGAGATTATTTGAACGGAGTTTTCCCAATAGGTGGATTGGAAGACGTGGAACAATTGAATGGCCACCTAGATCCCCCGATTTGCCTCCTCTCGATTACTTCTTATGGGGTTATTTAAAATCAAAAGTATATTTCAATCGACCAGAATTATTGCAGATTCAAAAGTTAGGATAACGGAAGAAATTAACAACATAACCCCTGAGGTCCTACGAAATGTTGTACGAGAATTCCAAGATCAACTTGCTTATTGTCAAGAAGTTAATGGTGGTCATTTTGAACATTTAATTTAATTGTAAAATAAGTTGAAAAATACTTCCTAAACATTATGCGACATTATTTCCTTCATTCTACGTGGAGTATCAAAATTTTACACTTTCAAAACAGATAATTAAAATCCCTTTCGAACATGGTACCACACGACCCCCTTCTCATTTAAATTTTTTGAAGGGGTGCCCATAATTCAGAGGGGGTGCAAGAGGGGGGTAATATTTTCAGGTTTTTTCAAACAAATACATAATAACGCTAAAAATTAATTTATTCCATATCTATGGACCGCACTGTATAACGAGTACATAACACAGAACTTATAACCAATGATGTTCAAGTTACATACAAAGCTTTATGTTTGACAGCTAAACTTCTCAATTTTCCTATCAAAACCGGTATTGTCCCATTTTTCTGTAAATTCAAAACACAGCGGCAAAGCGCTTGGGCCATACACGTCTGCTAGGCGACAACCGTAATTGTATAAAGATTGTAGAATAAAGACGCCATTTTAAACTTTGCATAACAGTAGGAGATGGATATACTACATAAACAGGAGACGCGCCTGAAAATGTGAAACAATAGGCCAAAATGGCAAGAGATTTACTTTAGAAGCAATATAGATGAACAGCTTATTTTATACAAGAATGCCGAAGATGGTGTATGAAAAATAAAATCAATACAAACTATTTTAGCATATAAATTATGATTTCATAATTGATGGCATGAGTAAACTCTTAACTGAAATATAAATTTCACAACTCTAGTAAATGAAAGCAATTGCTAGAATAATTCTTTCGATGGTTTATAGATAAAGAGGACATATTTTTTTCTGCTCTTACATCATAATATATTTTCCCAGCCTGATGACTAGGTATATCTGTGGGAGAAAACCCATTTCAGGGATTACTTTTCTCTTGGTAAATACTTGTTTTTTTCCACATGCGAAGATACTTTATAATCCTGCTAAAATCAGTAGTGCATCATCCTTTTATCTTTTAACATGAAATGTATTGATAGATGGCTTACTCGGAACTTTTTTGAGAACATAAAACCGTGTGTCATATAATGACAACATGTCTGCAATAAACAAGATATTAATTGAAATATAATCCCACCGTATGGAATGGCGAAAACAATAATAGACTTTTAATCTATGCTAATGATTGGGGGATCAACTTGAAGAGTTCGAGTGAATCCTGATGACATATAACTGTTTTATCAGAATGTGTATTTGGGGGGGAAGGGGGATGAAAGTCTGAATATTTTGAATGATTCTCCAGAAAAACTTATTATTTCACCTATCCTTTTTCCGAAATAGAAAATTAGTTGGAAAAAATATGAAACTTTTTTCCATATCAGATATGAGGTCAAATGTTAATCAATCAGTGTCAGTAATAATATATTTCCCAAATTGAAACTATCATTAAACAATATTCCAAAAAGCTATGGTCCGAGAAAAATATATTTATTTATTTTTATTTTATTTATTTAGCCGTTTTGCTATACATTCCTACAATACAAATCAATTATAATACTACTGATAATAATTAGAGAAAAAAAGTTTAAATGTTCTTTCCCCCCATACTCTCAGTGAGTACACACTTGTATTGTGTAGTGAGAAAAAAGAAAAAGAAACAAAACAGCATAATATGAAAACATAGACAATTTAAAGTCAGAAATATAAAGAAGGAACGGAGTAGTATAAACAATATAAAAATGGAGGGTGAATAGGAACAGACTAAAAACATATTACAATAGGCAGTAATTGTGTGAATCAAAATTCAACAGTGCAGTTAACATGGCTGTAAGTTGGTGAATAATAATAAATAAACAAATTTTTTAAGTTTCTATAATTCTCAAGAAGTCCCTATAATTACTATAGATATAAAGTTTAATGGCTGAAGTGAATTTCTCGAGGTTAGCATATTTATATATATATATATATATATATATATATATATATATATAATGCCTTTACCCAGCTTTTCATTTCTGATTAAGTGACTTGTATCTAGGGCAATAGTATTCGTCAATCCTTCTGTGGTCATTTTTCATCTATGAGCAAAGTTTTTCCCAATAAATTTTAATTGTATAAAATAGTTTTCAAAATGTTTGAATTAATAAAGTGCGTATTTCTAGCACATCACGAATCTATATGTAGTATTATTAAATGATCATAAATCAACTTGGTATATTTATCGGATCTCAAAATATTTCAATTAAAATAAATGTACACATCGTTTTTTTGTGTGATGGTGATGATAATATTGTTGGAAAAATATTTCAAAATCGTTTAAAATAGGGATTTTTGGGAACGCTGTGAGAATTTCTTGTTCTTGTTACATTCGGGATATCTTTAGGAACTCGCACTAAGATTTTTTTCAGGTTACGGTCAGGATAACTTTAGGAACTCGCATTGAGAATTTCTTGTTCTGGTTACATTCGGGATAACTTTAGGAACTCGCAATAAGAATTTTTAATCAGGTTACGTTCGGGACATCTTTAGGAACTCGCAATAAGTTGGAACCTGGCAAATGAAATGTGAGGTCTCCAAGATTTCTCCCGGGGACACCAGTGAAAATTTCGTTTAGTTACAGCACATAGAGATCACCGAGACCTCGCAATAGGAGTTCGCATAATATCCTAATTATAACCTCTCAGAGATCTCGCGTAGAGATCCGTGTTTCCTGGGGCACTCTAGATCAAAGAGAGTAAACGTTATCTGAGTAGGAGAGTCTATTCCCCATAAGACAATGGGACACTAATAGAAAGAGATGAAAGATCATTTGTGAGTCATAGTGACGTATATGGACATGTCATGGCCACCATTCTCTCTGGACAGTGGCGGACTAGCGCACTCCGCACTGTGGTATCTGAGAATTACAGGCTCTTGAATGTATATTGGACCACTCTGTATGTTACATGGGCAAATATTATTGTTCTACTCTTTGACATGGGCCACTTGTTCTCATGCCATGTAGGTCACTATGACGGGTTAATGCTTCAAGATTCCGATTGGCTAGAGATTATTAGTACCTCCTATTCAGATAACGTTTACTCTCTTTGACTCTAGATGCAAAAATTAAAATGCTTCTGATAAATCAGATGTACCAATTTTTTTTTTCAAAACTATGTGATAGCACTTAGAATCGTCCATACAATCCAAAAAAGTGAAAATGTACAGAGTGTTACATTTGAAATTCCCAAGTTGGGGTCGTTTCCGGAGATAACCGGAATATATGGGAGAGTATGAAATATTGAATTTTTTTCCAATTCTTGAATCTAACACCCCTGCCAAGTTTAAATCTCATAACTTAAGAACTCTGGAAACCATGGCTTGTCGAAAGAATACTTTTTTTTTTTTTTTTTTTAATGTTCTGGTTCCCACGAAAAGGGATATCCTGTAATGTTCATAGAACATCGTGGGAACCAAGGGAAAGAAGGTAGGAGTTGGTGTTCTTCTTAAATTTCTGGAGGTTGTATGCCTCGGGGAACACCTCCCTAGGCAATGAGTTCCAAAGCCTCGCTGTTCGTTGGATGAACGAGTCTTTGGAAAGTGATGTTCTGCAGGTCTCCAAAGTGACTGAACTTGACGGGTTAGTCTCGAAGAGACTGCCAAAGCAGGAACGATTGTTGATATTTCAGAAGAGCATCGCCCATGAAAATATCTATAAAATAGAGACAAATCGCCAACTTTTCTACGGTGTTCCAGACAAGTGAGCGAGTTTGTAAGCGAGGCATCACCGACGAGACGAATTGCCCTTTTTTGGACAGAATCCAATAGCCTCAGGATATGTTTAGGTGCAGCTCCAAATATGGGAACAGTATTCAAGGACAGGTCGGATATGTGCCTTATAGATCATAAGCAGCTGAGTGGGGAAGGCAAATAGCTCTTGGCACGAAACAAAAACCAAGTTTTGGGATGCACTTTTGGCAATGGACCTCACGTGATTTTCCCAGGAAAGGTTATTGCTGATAGTAATACCAAGCATCGATATGGATGACTTCAGTGGTATGGTTACTCCTGACAAAGTTATGTTAGGCACAGTGAGATCGGCTTTTCTAGAGAAAAGACATGCTTGTGTTTTGTTTGCATTGAATTCTACCAAGTTATTAGATCCCCACTCGAGAATTGTTGCTAAGTCCATATTTATATTACTAACATTTCTTCCTCGTTCATTTCTGGTTTCACGGGCTGATATAGGGGCCCTGGAAGAGAAAGCGGTATGGAGGGTACTATCATCGGCAAAGCTGTGTACTGGACATGAAGTTGCTTTCAACAGGTCGTTGATGGGAAGTAGAAATAGTGTTGGTGCGAGAATAGATCCTTGCGGAACACCAGCATTTATGAGTAGAGTGTCAGATGAAACTCCATCGACCACTACATGGAGAGACCTGTTTGAGAGAAAACTAGCAAGCAGAGAACACAGCTGAGGGGGCAAGCCATAAGACGGAAGCTTGGCGAGGAGTCCCTGGGTGCCAAACTCGATCGAACGCCTTGGAGATATCTAATGCCACAGCTAAAGTTTCTCCATACTTTTCAATAGATAGCTGCCATATATGTGAGACGTAAGCGAGCAGGTCACCAGTTGATCTCTGATTGCGGAAGCCATATTGCCTATCGTTGACAATTCCTGAGTCTTCCAGATATTTCATGAGCTCGATGTTGATGGCTTTTTCCATGACCTTTGAAATAATAGATAGCAGTGCGATAGGTCTGTAGTTGCTAGGCAGGGCCTTTTTGCCTTTTTTAGGGACTGACACCCGGTATATTCAAGTATTGATAAAATCTATTACATTTTTATACAGAATGAGTATTTTTTTGTTTATAATCCATTCGTACGGAGATATCGAAGGAAGCTAAAGATTGCCCCTAGAAATTCCAGATTTATCGAACAGTGCACCAACAAATTGCGAAAAGTTTTACCCATAGTTTTTGTTGCGATATGGTTATTACTAATAGGCAAGTAACAATGCACATAATTATTGTAGGCAGGTGACCTTTCAATTTATATCAGGAATTTTATCAACCTGCCATCTAGCGGAATACTTCAACAAAATGAATAGCAGAGTAAAAACATAAACGCCATATGTGTTGGCATATAAACAATGTTTTGAAGCAGAACGATGGCTAAATCATTATTTTTCTTTCTCTATAAACAATGGCTAAATATATAGTTGGAAATGTAGAGCACAGAAATTGATTTTTCCAAACAATTATTTGTATGTTGAAAAACATCGAATTGTTTATTCTACTCCTCTTTGAAACTTATCATTGCTGATAGAGAAAGGATATACTCGATTCCAATGGAAATCACGTTTGATACTATCGCACGTCCCATCTATCGAATTCGATATAGAACTACTTCAAATCTGGCTATTACATCACATGTGACATCTACCGACGATGATGAGTATTCAAGTGGCAATTTGAAATAGCATACTGTAATGAGTGACTACCACAAAAATGGTTCAACAAAATATTGAAGATGGCGACAACGATCCATCGATATTGAATTCATTTAAATCATTTTCAGAGACATTCTGATCTCCAAATTTCGGATATTCGACAACCATTGTAGTACCTTTCGTTGAGGATTAGTAACTGTTCAAAATAGGAATCTGGATGATTTACCATGAAAGTACGAGCTAGTTCATCCAAATATTGAAGATGGCGCACCAAATTACCTCACCATTTCTCCACGTTGCCAACATTGATTTGACAGAGAACCAAAAGCAAATGAACTAAATTTAGTAAATTTTGGGATTTTGGTGCTGAAGTCAACGAAAAAAGTTTGTTTTTGAATGTGTAAATTCTCGGATACCCTCGGTTCGTCGGACACTTATTCTATAAATTCACCACCGTAGTTTGCGATTTTATAGTTTGATGTGATTTTTATTGATTTTCGCGAAATTTTCATGCAAACATTTATCGAGCTGATCAGTTTTTCTTTGTGAACCAAGTAGTCTGCAGAACACATAGAGACGGCGATCCTGTGAAAATTATCTTCGGTACGAACGAAAATAATATGGAATCGAAATCAAGTGTCAGGTAAGTGCATTTGTATGCTTTTAGGTTAGGTTTCGTCTCTCTGTTTGGCAGCCAGAGAGACTAGACGTGATATTTCTGCTAACTTACACTCAATTCCCCTGCCAAGTTTGTTTTTGGATTAGAGAAATTGTCAACAATCGTTTGTGTGAGGCCTGTATTTGATAACCACATTTTTTAAGTCTATTTTGAGACTGGATGAAGTCTGCAACTATAATCCTTCAACCATACCTCATCCTAGGCCTCATCTCATTCATAATTTGACATGATTCAATCATCGATTTTGTCATGAATGCATTCATGCATACCTGGAAAAAAGTTTTTCTGCAAATGTGAAATAACATGCTGAATAAGGGATTTAGTCAGGGCCGTCCTAACATATTCGGCGCCCGTTGGCTACTAAAAATAATGCGCCCCTCTTTATAAGAAAATACACGGGATAGCTAGCGGGAGCGGGGTAACCTGTAAAGTTGTACACAAGTGTCAGAACTAAAAATAGTTTATTACCATTACTTACACTGAACAAAAACAAAAAAATATATGAACAAAAACCAACTTTATAGTGAACAAAAACAAAAGTAACTTATATATTTATTTTCCTAGCTTGTTCTTTTGTAAATTGATTATTATCACACATATTCAATTATTAAATTAGTCACTATGTATAAAATACTCAAATCATTTGATTCGCTCTGTCCCAAAGAAGACCATACATAATTTTTTATCCTCTTCAGAGCTGAAAATTTAATTTTTCTATGGCTATTGAAAAAAGCATAATTTATATGACTATTTCTTGGTAAGTAATGACCATTTCTTGGCACCAATCAAAGAATTGGAATAAATAAATTCGGAGCCATGGGAAAACAAATCGCAACATTTTTGAAATTTCCAAATCTAGAACTATATACTGGGCATACCTTTCGTAGATCATCTGCCACCCTGCTAGTGGATGCGGGTGGAGACATCACTTCTTTGAAGAGGCATGGAGGGTGGAAGTCAACATCTGTGCGGAAGGATACATAGATGATTCGATGAAAAAATAAAATGAATACTACAGAAAAAATCTTGGGTTCAATGAAACCATCTACCAGTACCAGCAACATCTCACAAACATTTATTGCACAGAGCACTTCGGAAATGAAAAATGGAAATGTGAATTTGGATATAGAATCCTCGATACCTTCAGTTATGATTTCCAACTGTTCCAATTTTACTATTAATTTCATTAACAAAAAATTATTTTGTTTATGTTATGAAATTTTTCGAAATATAATTATAGATTTTTTCATTCAATAAAAACTTCCTATTATGCAATTAAATGAATTACACTCTTTCAGGATTTCCTTCACAAATGAATCTTATTTTCAAATAGTCCTGTTATAAGTCACAGAAAAAGTATAGTATTCTGCTCTCGAGAAATAGCCATTACTCGCTCGAATGATTCACTTCATTCTCACGAGTAATGGCCACATTTCTCGCTCGTTGAATAATATACTATTCGCCACATGGGTGTGAGAGCAGCAACGGTTTTTTATCCCCATTTATAGAATTTGTTGGTTTTCGAACTGAAAATGGCTATTGTTGGGAATGTCTTCACAAATAACTATATTTTGATACTTTCTTGACACATTCGATGACACGAATTGATTTGTGACCTAAAAACTACCCCAATATCTCACCCCAAATTGAAATATTCGCAAATAGAATAAATTAATCGTTGCTGGGGATTTTTTCATAAAAATACATTATTCGGAACTTGCCAGACACCCCCCATATGAGGAAATAATTTGTGACAAAAACTACCCCAATATTTCACCCCCAAATTGAATTATTCGCAAATAGAACAAAATTAATTGTTGCTGGGGATTTTTTCATAAAAATACATTATTGGGAACTTGCTAGACACGCTTCATATGATGAAATAATTTGTGACAACAAAAACTACCCTAGAAAAATCGAATTTAAACGGTTTTCTTCACATAAAGGATTCAATATAAAATTGAACCAGAGAAAGGTAGATCTCAGGTGAAAAACAACTACTTTCCTGGCAAATACCACGCAGAACGTTGAATGATATTCACCTGAAAATCCATGCATACTTCCATATAATATCAATGGACATTGAATGCAAATGTTTCTTTCTGATAAGCTCGATTATGTTTAATTTATGTCGTGTTCACCTAACAATCCGCATACCGGTTTCAGGCTTCTTGGCCCTCATCAGTACGGAGTAGTCAACCAGCCAAAGGTCCAAAGAACTCTGGCTGAAGTGAGACACAACTCAAAAACTACCCTATTATCTCACCCCCCAAATAACCGTTGCTGGTGATTTTTTTAATGCAAATATATCATAAAGAACTTGCTAGACACGCTTTATATGATGAAATAATTTGTGATCCAAAAACTACTCCAATATCTTCCCCACCCAAATAGAAATATCTGCAAACTACCCTTCTACTACCTTCTCAGATGAAAAAAACTTTTCAACAAAAAATTGAACCGACGAAAAAATCAACTGAAAAGCAAAAAATAAAATAAGCCTCCTTAGTCTAAACGATAATTGAGCTCCTAAACTAATGTAAGTAACTGATTTTGAGTCGGCCAAACAAACAATTATCAAGATCAATATCTATGAAAGAAGTCATCAAAACGCAGTCGCATCTACGCTGCCATCATTTTACGCTTCACCTAATTGCTAGTTTGTTTGGCCACTCAAAATCAGTTACTTACATTAGTTTAGGAGCTCAATTATCATTTAGACTAAGAAGGTTTATTTTATTTTTGCTTTCAGTTGATTTTTCGTCGGTTTGATTTTGTTAAAGTTTTATTTTTACTTTTCAGTTCCGTATTTCGTCGGTTTAATTTTTTGTTAAAAGTTTTTATTTTTCAATTTTTGTGTAAAATCTACCAATTACTACCTACCTACTTGTTTTTTGATTACTTCCAAAATACTTACTTACCCACCTTACTTCAACTATTACCAGTTAAATAATATGATTATCTACTTTTACTATTTGTTGTAATATAAATTATTTTCGTTGTTCTGGTTAGTTTATTTCATTACTTTGTATATCATTCCATCCTCTCATAAAATATACTGATTTTGACGGATGTGAAACAAGAATAATGTCAGTAGCGATCTGTCATTGTCAACTACGTATGTGTGTGCTAATGTTCACTAGTGAAAAATCAATTATTCCCTATTTTTCTACCTGTAAGGGTGGCTAATTCCTTTCGAAATCCAAATATAAGGTATACCCAATCTATTAAAAAAATAATCATCCAAATCAAAGAACCCAGTACAAAGTTATGCCTGATAGAATCTGTTAACGGACCAGAATTCAGAGGGTGAGTGATCAATATCCTTCATTTCGCTACCCTTAGGGGTGGATGTAGGGGTGGATTTCATCTTTTAAATTCAAATGGGACCAAAGTCGAAGTACACCCTATCCACTGAAAAAAGAATTATCGGAATCGGACGCCTCAGTAAAAAGTTATGCGTAATCATACATAAAAAAATATGATGGAAAAACATAAAATATGCGGGTCGAATAGAGAACCTCCTCCTTTTTGGTTTCGTCGGTTAAAAATACGAAAATAGTTAGTTTAATCGTTTTCTGAAACGAGAGACTATGTTCTGAGATTTTCTCGATATGACCGATACCATGGAATTTTGTAAAACAATATCCCACCCCCGTATTGAAATATTACAAGTTATCCACAACCACAAAATACACTGATAAAAATGTAGGTAAGCTTTATTGCTAAAATGGAACATTTTGTCGACAAAGTCAATAACTTCACAATACAGTACACAGTTTACACAATAAATGTTCAAATATAAATAAAAATAAATAAAATAAATTGTTTTTAGAGAAACATGCACAAAAATAACATATTAAAAATCAACGGAATATAAAAATTATGACAGAACGACATGTATTTTAAACCTTGGATCTATTTCTCGTTAAAATGACAATGTAGGGCTTATTCCATTGCATGATAAAATTCTGTAGGTTGATAAATGTAATAAATTAAATTTAGAAAGCTTTGTCACCCCGGGGCGGGGGTATAATCGGGGTGGAAATGTTGACAAAATAAAATTTACATTCAAATGGCACTGTAGAGTTTTTTCGTTTGCAGAATCAAATTCAGGAGGTTGAAATACGTAGCACCTGATATATGAATTCATTTCTCGCTCCGTTAAAGGGTGAGTTTTGGGGGTGGAAATGTTGAAAAAAATCAAAATTCAGTTAAAACGTCAGTGCAGAGTTTTCTGGTATGCAGGAGGTCGAAATACATATCACCTGATAAATGGAATCATTTGTCGCCCCGTCGATTTTTTCAACATTCCACCCCCAATACACACCCTTTGACGGGGCGACAAATGATTTCATATATCAGGTGGTAGTATTTCGACCTCCTGAATTCGATTTTGCACACTAGAAAACTCTACATTGTCGTTTAAACTGAATATTGATTTTTTTTCAATATTTTCATCCCCAAAACTCACCCTCCGACGGGGCGACAAAGGATTTCATATATATATATACATAATATATAAATATATATATATATATATATATTTCGACCTCCTGAATTCGATTTTGCATTCTAGAAAACTCTACATTGTCGTTTAAACTGAATATTGATATTTTTCAACATTTCCACCCCTAAACCACCCTCCGACGGGGCGACAAATTATTTCATATATCATCATATATATATTGAAGTGTCAACAACTGATATAAACAATTTTTATCGCCTGGGAAAAAACACAGACTGTCCAATAAAAGTCGAATTAATATCATTTATAAAAAAAAGAGAAATTATAACAAGCTGTAGGAAGCTGAAAGGAACCCATATATCTATCTCCCATGATCTAACCCTTCAGCAACGAGAGGAATACCAAATATTAAAAACCCATCTTGTGATAGAACGCCAAAAAAATCAAAATTGTTATATTCGAGGAAACACATTGATAGTCAATGAGTTGGAATATTCAATAGAAGACCTAGTGAATAGTGAAACAATCTCTGAATCAAAACCGCTCAGTGCCCCTTCGACACCATCCCATCCACTTCTTATGCAGGGAGAATCATCGGAGTTAGGAAACCCCCCACGGCATCAAGAAACACCTGTACAAACCCCAAATACGAAAGTACTTGTGACGCCAAACAAGCCCACTCGTCCACACCAACCAACCCCTAGAGAAAACAAGAAACCGCAACCAACAGTAGTACCTAATAAAATCACAAGATCCAGAACAAATTCTTTGAAACGAAACGAATGATCCTTTTTTTTCCTATGTATAAGTAAGTAAATGTTATATTTGTCTAAATGGATCCGTTCATTAGAGATATAAAATACGTCCCTTTTCTCACAACTGAGGTAGATACAATAGAAAAGATAAATAATATTCTTGGTACAGAAACTGAAAAAAATAAACTCAAAATATTTCATCAGAATATAAGGAGCATTTCAAAGAACTTTGACGAACTAAAAATTCAATTAAGCCAACTATCCTTTGAATATGATTGTATAGTTTTGACAGAAACGTTCAACTATAGTGACCTTAATTTCCACCAGTTACCGAAATACACCCTTATATTCAATGATGGTGATGTAAATAGAAACGATGGAGTCATCATGTATGTAAAAAATAATCTAAATTACAAATCGAAAATAATCAATATTGGTGAAATTAAAGTCATACAATTGAAAATTAAATATGAACAGAGAAAAGAAACTATGTTAACTGGTATCTATAGGCCTCCCTCGACTGATGAAAATCTATTTATCAATAATCTTGCTAACTACCTGCAACAAACAGAGAATGAAATATTAGAAAACCATATAGTGATTGGAGATATGAATTTAGATCTATTAAATGAAAATGAAAGTGTGTCGGATTATTTGGACTTGATGAGCTTAACATAATTTTTATCCCTTATAAATAAATTTACTCGAGTACAAAATACCTCATCTACCTGTATAGACCATATATTTTTGAAAAGTAGAGAAACGAAAACAAAAGAAAACTGCCAAGCACTTATTTTCAATGCAAATATTACTGATCATAAGGCAACTATAACAAGCATACCTATAACAACGGATCGTGACTTAAAATTTGAACAAAAAACGATTAAATATATAAATTACCATACACTCAAAAATGATTTAAAAAAAATTCGATTGGTCGAAGTTCTACAATCATATAAATACAGAAAAAAAACTGACTATTTCATTGACATATTAACCTGGATTATTAAAAAGAACACCACTGAAAAAAAAATCCCGAGAAATAAAATCATACGAAAAGATTGGATAACTGATGGTATAGTAAATTCCACAAACAGAAAAAACGTCTTACTAGTTGAACATAAGAAAGACCCTGAAAACATCGCAAAAAAAAATACTTACACAAAATACAGAAACTTTTTAAATAGATTAATAAGAAAGGCAAAGTCTAATTATTACACAATCCAGATAGATACGAATAAAAATAACAATAAACAACTGTGGAATATTATAAAGCAAATAGATTCCCCTAAGAAAATGGAAACAATTCATGAAATAGTTACTGAAGATGGAAACGAAATTGTTGAAGACAAACTAAAAGCAAATGCCTTCAATGACTATTTCATAAGTGTTGGCGAATTATTTGCTTCAAAAATAAACAAACCAACGACCCAACCACCCAAAAGAACACCAACAGTAAATTCCTTTTTTTTAACTAATATCAATAAAAATGAAACACTGAATATAATTAAATCACTTAAATCAAAAAAGATGCCAGGTATAGATGGAATAAAAACTGAAACACTCAAAGAAATAGCGGAAGAAATAGTAGAACCTCTAACTGTTTTGATTAATAAAATTTTTGAAACCGGAATATTTCCCAACGTACTCAAGAAATCTGTTGTAATACCTATATTTAAAAAAGGTAAAAGAAATAAAATGAGTAATTTCAGACCCATATCCATAATTTCAACAATAGCTAAAATTGTAGAAAAAGCAATAAAAAACAAATTGATGTGTTTTCTGAATAAATATAATATCATATCAGACAAACAATTTGGTTTCAGAGAGGGACTATCAACTAACGATGCTATAAACCACCTACTTGAGGGTATATATAAGTCAGTTGACGATAGTAAACCCACACTGTGTGTATTTCTAGACTTAGCCAAGGCCTTTGACATAGTTTGTCACGTACAACTGGCGGAGGTTTTGGAAGAGGCTGGAATAAGAGGACCCTCTCTCTCCCTTATAAAAGATTATCTGAGAAATAGAATACAGTTTGTCCGAATAAATAGTGAACTTAGCGATGAAAAAACAATTAAATATGGCGTACCACAGGGTACAGTTCTCGGCCATTACTTTTCACACTGTATATAAACAACTTACTTACAACGCATAGTACCGGCAATATAATCAGCTTTGAGATGACACAGCTATTCTTTACTCGGATGATTCATGGAAAGCCTGAAAAATAAAACAGAAGTAGATTTAAGTAACATATTAAACTGGTTTAACCATAGAACACTCACAGTCACCGTAGAAAAGACGTTTTTCTTACCTTTCACCTGCTACAAGACAAATCTCCCAAAATACAACACACTTGAAATACAAAATGAAAAAACAAAAAACGAAATACTATCAAAAAACCATATCAAATATCTCGGTATCACAATTGACTCTCACTTGAGATGGAACCTCTATATAGACAATATTACAAAAACTCTGAGACCATTACTATATAAATTCAAACATATGAAAGGGATCTTGAATGTAAAACATTTGAAAACATTATATTATGCGTTCGTTGAGTCTCGAATACAGTATGGCATTCTAAGTTGGGGAGCAGCTCTACCAACGTACATAAAAAAACTAGAGATTCTACAAAAAAAATTATAAAAATTATATATTCAAAAATAAATACCTATTCTACAAATGATCTATTTAATGAAACTAAAATATTTGATCCTAGACAATTATACATATTCAATACAATTATATACTTATATAAAAATAAACACTTGATTAAAAAAATAGAGCACAGATATGAAACACGAGCTAAACAAAATATTCCTACAAACAGAATGAACAAATCAATCGGCCAGCGCTGGCTAATGTAACAATCAAAAAAAATATATAATACACTCCCAAAAAAGTTCAAAAATTACTTAGAAGAAATACACTCTCTACGACTCATTAAAAGCAAATTCAAAGATTATATTGAATCAGTTGACAGACACACCCTCCACACAATAATGAAATGCAAATAAACTCCACACCCAATTATAATTAAAAATTTTTTTTTCATTTCTTTTTTCATTTCTTTTTTCTCTTCTTTCAAAAAAATATGTGCCCTACTCCATATCATATAATCTAGTTAAATAAAAACAATACTAACATAACCACATTGCACTTGTACCACATCATTAAAAGCATAATCAATCCATGCACAACCTCACGGTTAAAATGGAACTCTTTGTTTATTTACCACCAATAACTGTATATGAAATGACAATGTAAACAAAAATGTATATTGGAGTGAATAAATATTATTATTATTATTATCATGTGCTATGTATTTCAACCCTCTGAATTCGATTCTGCGTATTAGAAAACTATATACCGCCGATTAAACTGAATATTGATTTTTTTCAACATTTCTACCCCCCAATACACACCTCTGACGGGGCGACAAATGATTTCATATATCAGGTGGTATGTATTTCGACCTCCTGAATTCGATTTTGCACACTAGAAAACTCTACACTGTCGATTAAACTGAATTTCGATTTTTTTCAACATTTCCACCCCCCAATACACACCCTTTGACGGGGCGACAAATGATTTCATATATCGGTGGTATGTATTTCGACCTCCTGAATTCGATTTTGCATACTCTACACTGCTGTTTAAGCCTGATTTTTTCAACATTTCCACCCCCCAATACACACCCTTTGACGGGGCGACAAATGATTTCATATATCGGTGGTATGTATTTCGACCTCCTGAATTTGATTTGCATAAAAAACTCTACAGTGCCGTTTGGATGTATATTTAATTTTTTCAACATTTCCACCCCGATTACATCCCCGCCCCCGGGATGACAACGCATTCTAAAATATCATTTCTTACATTTATCATCCTACATAATTTGATCGTGTACTGAAATAAGCCCTTACATTGTCATTTTAACTAGAAACAGATCCGAGTTACATTTTTCTCAGTGTATTTTGTGGTTGTGGATAAATTTCACACCCGTTATAAATATTCAATATTATTGTCCAGCCTAACCTACGGAAATTTCTGATACCTAAACTTTGAAATAGGCCTCGGAGATTCATTGATTATCCCATTCATTCGGAATGTCTTCTCGGAAACTACGAAAAACTTGTCGAAATGTTCATAACTTCCCAGAATCGAACATGTTCGCTGAGCAGGAAAATACTTCGACGAATTTCAGTGAAAAGTTCTTGGAACAACGTTGATCTGGATCTGGGTACGGGAGAGATTGAGTTCGGGGAATTCTGGCGCTCGTCAATTCTACGAACTTCGAAATCGGAAAATTCTGGCGCTTGTCAATTCTACCAACTTCGAAATCGGGAAATTCTGGTGCTCGTTAATTCTGCCTACTCCGAAATGGATTGAAACTATACAGAGTTAGTGGAGTAAAAATAGCTTAAAATTATGCACTATTTCGGATCCTGGAGGACGCTATGGATTTTCCTAAAACCGTCTGATATTATTTAGAAATGACTTGCAGAAAAAAGTTATAAACTTATATTTGTGCGCTATTGTTTATTAATTGTTTAAACAATGAAAAATTATTTTGTCAGCAAATTTGAATAACTCTATGAATTCCGAAGCAATTTTACCCAAATTGATGCTATAGGGGTTTTTGAGGTGGCTGAACAAGATATTATATTAAAAAAAAGATTGCTAGTCGTAAAGGTAGATTTCACGAATGATAATTTACAGCTATTTTTTATTTATATGTACATCTTGGAAAAAAACTTTTCGGGAAAATTGTGGAGCTAATGAAGCTCTATCAAACGACTTATAGTTTGCCGATATTGGGTATGGAAATAAAATATTGCGGCCAGTACCACCATTAGTTGAATAATCAATATACAATGTAATTTGGCAACTTATTTGTTAAATAATTATTAATTGAGCGTACACTTTACGGTTGGTAACTTTTTATATGTTGTTCCCAACATCATCACTAATGTACAGTAAACAGTTACCACCATCCCACAACTTTCTGAAGCTAAAATTTAATATTGCTCCACTAGTAGAGCGTCAGGTGAGCAATAAACTTACCAATCAACTGTTCTCCCGTGTTCTATGTCTCTCTAACATTCAAATATGATATTTTCGATCCAATATGAAGTACTTCAAAAGATAAACTTATATTTCTATTTTAAACAAGAATTTTAAGCAGGAACTCATTTATGAAAATGGACGTAATAAAAAACATATTTTAGGCTGCATATACCTTGTTTGAGGTTGTAATATAAATAAATGTTGGTTAGGTAAGCTAATTTTTTTCTGCATGAACGTTATCAAAGTTTATTTAACAACAACGGATTTTGGAGCAACATTTGTTTATTTTTTGTTATTTGGCGAAATTTTATTACTCATTCTTTTTTTAATGAAACTACCCTTCTTGTAATCTGTACTTTGATTACAACTTCGAAAGTGCTATTGAAAAATCTTAGTATCACATTTTAAGCTAGAGACTAGAGTTTTTGATTTTTAAAGGATGGGCTAAAAATTCAAATTTGTCATTTTTTTTTAATTATTCAATATTTTGACACCTTACGGTCGGTAACTTTTTATATGTTGTTCCTAACATCATCACTAATGTACAGTAAAAAGTTACCACCGTCCCCTAACTTTCTGAAGCTAAAATATAATATTACCCCACTAAGTATGCAAAAAAAAATATCGAGAAAAACATGATTTGCTTGCAGTTATTATTTATTCAATACGAAAATGATCAAAGACACGTTTTTGGAAATAAATTAAGATTTGTTTTCAACATTATTGAATACACTATGCAGTTATGAGTAATGGAAAAATTGTGGCATTTCAGACGAATTTTTCAAATTATATAGAAAAAAAACATCTTCGAGCAGGATTCGAACCTGCGTCCTTTATATCTCTAGTCATACATTCTACCAACTGACCTATCGAAGACACAAGGTTCCATCTGCGCCTTGAAGATAGCTTTTTCCTAGAATTTAATATTGGTTTTGGTGTTGGAATGGATTAATGAGGTAGAAAGGATCTCTTGCACTATCATTGGCCATCAAGATAATTTTGAAAATAAAAGTTTTTAGTGTATGTCAGTTGAACATTTTTTCTTTCAGCCGGAAACTCATCTAACAATTCCCAAATGACCAAAACCAATTTGTTGTGAAAATTTTAAGTTTCCTGAAGCTAAAATCAAGGAGGAACGATTAAATTCCCTTTATTTTGAAATACACCCTGGAAGAGCAGCCTAAAATTACCTAACAATTGTCCTGCAAATTTTCAATTTCCTGAAGCAAAAAAACAAGGTTAGAACGATAAATCAATTGAAAATTTCCTTTTTTGGAAATGCATCCTGTACCTGTGGAAGAAACAATATTCAACTAGGATATAGGGATATCTAATACAATAACGTTGAACCAGAACAATAACAGAAAATAACACTAATAAATAAATAGGCGCAAAGCTACAACAAATGTTCAAAATGACCTCCCTCAGACGTGATACAAAATTCAACTCTTCGCCTCATTGATTGTCGTATTCGCACAAATATTCCTGGTGTATTTCTTATTGTCATAGCCGGCTATAATTCGATTGCTCAGGTCTTCAACATATTCGACGGAAGTGGAATAAACTAATGACTTAAGAAAACCCCAAATGCAAAAATCTAGAGGATTCAAATCTGGAAATCGAGCAGGCCAATGTTCCGTACCTCCCCTACCTATCCAACGATTTGGATATACTGTATCTAAGTGATTACATCATGCATGAACCAGAAGTGTTGTCTCAGCTACAGAGGAATTTCTTCAAGAAGAACAAGTAACTCTTCCTGTAGGAAATTAAGGTAAGAGTCGCCTGTTAGTCGTTGTGGGAGGAAATATGGACCGAATAAATGATCATCAAGTACCCCAAGCCATACATTTACTGAAAACTGATGCTGAAAATGAGCTTCCAAGTGGATTTTCCTCAGCCCAGAGGTGATTGTTATGGAAATTTCGTATACACTGTCGTCCAAAATTAGACTCCTCAGTAAAACGCCATTTAAAAAATTAGGAATTTGCGCGATTTGATGAAGAATCCAATGGCAAAAAACTAGGTCTCTAGGTAGTAGAGCTTGCACACGTTGAATATGAAACGGATACAATTGCTGTTCTTTAAGAATTTTAAATACAGAGAAGTTGCTTACATTCAGTATGTTGGCAATTTTTCGAGAACTTGTTTCAGGTGACTCCGCAATTAAGACGAGAACTGCTTCTTCTAGTTGCACAGTTCGTACTTCTCGAGGGCGCTCGCAGTCAGCCGTTTGTTTCTTAAATATACCATTTTCGCGCAAACGTTGGTGAAGACAAATATTGCGTCCTGGATACAACTCAGCATACAATCGTCGAGCTTGCCGACCATTTCCATTACTTCGACCATAGACAAAATGCATGTCTGACAATTCCGCATTTGAATAATTTTCCATTGTTTTCGACAAAAGAAAAATTAATTACTTATCATTAATGTTATACCAAACTAAAAGCTTAAAAATGAAGAAACGCTAATTTGACATTTGTTGACAGTAGCCTACTAGCATCGCTACTAGATAATGTATTAAAGTAATACAAATGTATTAAAGTAATGACAAATAAAGTAAGACAGATGTTTTATTTTTTTGCATACAAACGGCGCCCCATACAAAAAAAGCACTATAGATTTTTTATCACAAATTGAACGAGGATCTCATGGTACAAGAGGAGGTGGTGTCCTTCTTGCTGTGGATAGTGACTTTCATGAATCGGAATTTTGTCAAATAAACTGTCCCATTCAGTCTATTGATATCGTATGTGTGAAAATAATTGTTAAAAATGCACCAATTTTTATACTAGTAATTTATATTCCTCCAGGAACTACCCTTGCGGAATATGACGAATTGTTTGAATTTCTGGAAAATTTGGATTGTATCAATAAATCAATAGTTTTAGGAGATTTCAATATTACTGAATTACAGCAATATTATGAAACCAATTAATCATCTAATTTAATTCTCAAATTTAACTCATTCATTAGTTATTGTAAATTAATACAGAACAATTTCATAGAAAATGTAAATGGTAGAATTTTAGATCTTGTTATGTCACCCGAGAATATGGATTGCAAAGTGCTACTTGACTCTGATCCGTTGGTTGAACTTGATGTCCACCACCCTAGTCTTGCTGTGAATTTGGAAATTGATTGTGAAACTGAGAAGGAATTTATATCGGATGCTAAACGTTACAATTTCCGTAAAATTAACATCCAAAAGTTTTTCCCAAAAAATTTGCGAAATTAACTGGAATTATTTAGAATCTATCTCCGATGTTGATATAGCTTGTGAAGAGTTCAATGCTACCTTACAAAGTGTAATTTGTCAGTGCACCCCTTTAGTAATTAATAATACTCGTAATACCCAACGTGGTTCACCAAAAACATTATCAATAATATTTATAAAAAAAATCACTACCACAAAATGTACAGAAAGTGCAAATATAATTTTTACTTGGAACGTTATAAACACCTCCGGCGTATCATTAAAACTGAAATAGACCTTGCTTACTCAGAGTTCATTAAAAAATCAGAAAATAGCCTGACTAGTAATCCCCGTGAGTTTTGGTCATTCATCAACACCAAAAAAAAAAAACTCGTATCCCTGGACTTATGTTCATCAATGATGAAAAGCTTACATCATCCGAATCTATAGTCAACACCTTTGCTGAACACTTCAGCAATGCATATGTCCATGATACTCCTCTCTCAAATGAACGTACCTTTCCCGAATGCGATATCAGTTCCAGTCATTATTTACATATTAATAAAATCAGCGAGGAACTCATTCTAACGGCGGCAATGAAGCTAAAAAACAAATTGACGCGCGGTCCTGACAATGTCCCCGTTAGACTAATTAAATCCCAGGTGAAAGTGCTATGTAGGCCTCTACTTTTTATTTATAACCTCATCCTGAATACCGAAACTTTTCCCGCCATATGGAAACAATCCCGTATTTGTCCTGTCTTCAAATCAGGAAAAATAGGAGACATTCGTAACTATAGACCAATAGCCTTAATTTCTGGTTTCTCAAAATTACTCGAAATTATTCTTTTCGATCTCATCTATATACATGTGAGTAAATCCCTGTCAGATTTCCAACATGGTTTTATGAAATCACGTAGCACTGTATCTAACCTTTGCAGTTCATATCTAATTCCCTTGATAATCGTCGCCAAATTGATGTTGTATATACTGATTTCAGTAAAGCGTTTGATACAGTATCCCACAATCAGCTATTGTTAAAATTGGGAGCTTTTGGTCTCTCGCCCAAGATTCAGCATCTATTGAAATCCTACTTGAGCGATAGACAACTATTTGTTGAATATGAAGGCTTACTCAGGAGTACTCAGGAGTACTCAGGAGTACCACAGGGATCGAACTAGGGCCACTCCTATTCCTAATATTCATCGATGAAATATGTACTACTTTTCAGTCGAGTAAACTACTCTTTGCTGATGATATGAAAATATATACAGAAATCTCAGACACTACCGATTGCTTTCGTCTCCAGCACGATTTAAATCTCTTATCGGACTGGTGCTCGGCGAATAAGTTATATTTGAATGTTGATAAATGCAAAATCATGAGCTATTCCAGAAAAGTTTCTCCCGTTATATATGACTATAGAATCGGTGATGGTATCCTAAGACGAGTGAATGAATGCAAAGACTTAGGTGTTCTCTTTGATACCAAACTTACGTTTAATCAGCACATTGAAAAAATAATAAACAATGCTAGAAGAACTCTGGGTTTTTTAATACGTAATTGTAAAGAATTTTCAAATCTCAGGGCTATTTCCTCTATCTACTACTGATTAGTTCGCAGAAAACTTGAATATTGTAATGTAGTGTGGAACCCTAGCCACGTCAAATACATATCAGCCATTGAATCAGTTCAAAAGAAATTTCTTAAATTCCTATTCTACAAGAAACACCACACTTATCCAATTTATCACTACGAATACGATTTACTATTGGAAGAATTCAATTTTGTTAGCCTGAGAAAACGTAGAGAAATAGCAAATATCATATTTGTATACAAACTGATAAATAACCAAGTTGACTCAACATCTCTATTATCACTATTAAATTTCAATACTCCACGTACTTCGTCAAGGTCACACTTGTCTTTTCGAATCGACATGCCAAATTCACAGCATCACTACAATAGTCCAATCTCAACTATGTGTAGAAGCCTCAACAATGTACCCTCTGTAGACATCTTCTTTTCTAACTTGAATGAATTTAGAAAGCAACTGTATAGACTTATTCCAAATTAGCTTCGCCATATATACACTTTTAATTTTTTACTTGTATCTCCTTCGTGCATCTGTACTTTACTTTATTCTAAGTTATCACCTTTTCTATTTAATCTAACCTTCACTCTCTTGAATGACCTATAGCTAGGCATCTTTTTGTTTTTTTTTATTATGATTTTGTTATTATTTGTTACCATTGATTATCATTTACTCCTGATTTACTATTCACTTCAAATTGTTATAATTATTATTATATACTCCTGTTATTGGGCTTAGGCCTGTTGGATGTATTATGTCTAAAATAAAAAAATAAAAAATAAAAATTCAAAAATGATTTTTAATTTGAAATATCTCAGAGGCGTACCATTTTTTTCTTCAAAAAATTGAGATTGTTACCCGTATGCGCGCCAATGATGAACATAAAATTCTTAATTGCATGTCAAAAAATGCGCAATAACTACCCCTTGAAACTCACCAAATTTCATTTGCATATCTCGACCGGTTTCAGAGCAATAAATAAATAGTCAGTTTTTAAGAAAAACTTTAACACCCTGTATCTCGGAGAACGAAGCATTTGCTGGCAAAAATTATATAGCAAACTGTCATTATTTTTTCATGCAGAATCACCCCTGAAGTTTGTCACACTTATTCACTAACACGCTGTATATATATATACAGTATCACACATAAAGTTCGCAACATATAGAAGTTTTTTTTATTAATGGATATAATGAAAATTTGACTTCGCAGTTAGTTTGTGCTTGAAAAATGAGTAAGAAACAGCCTCTTTCCTTTTGTCATGTGCTACTCTAAACCTGTAAAATTTGACATTTTTTTCGAAAATCCTCAAAATATCTGTTTTTTTTTGGAAATTTCGAAAAATGCCAAAGAAAAAAGTTGCTCACTTTCCAATTTTATACCTTTGCTCCAAATTTGGACACTCTACTGTCACTTCGACTTTTTTCCAATTTTTTTAATTTTTCGAATCTTTCGCTCTACCGATTCGAACGAAACATGATTGAAATTTCATAATTTTGATGAAAACGAGACTTTAATGTCATATCTTGCCCAGAAAATACCCACATTAGCCTGTTACCAGAAAAAATAAATGCACCTCCAGAAATTCGTTTTTGTTGTTGCAAAGTTCATCTAGTTTTTTCATTTCATTGTGAAACTGATTCGGATTTTCAATGTATGGACGTTAATATGTCAGTAATCGAATAAACGATTTTATCTTCATTCTTATTACACTCGCATTTCTTTTTTTAATAGATTTTTATCCAGTTTGTTTTTTTTCTGACCAATAATTCAGTTACAAACAAACCCGAAATATCATACTTTTCTGTAAACTGAACAATGACCTACAGTTTCATAATTATTCAAAAAACTTTCGTTCTAGCGATTTGTACTAAACATGTTATAAAATTTCGTGATTTTAAACAATACAAGTATTATTGATCGAATCGAAATAAAATTGTCCCTTAGTAGGCTTTTGAAACAAATTTTTATTTTTGGTTAGTCAAATTATTTTGCGTTTAATAAATCGAGTTGTTTTGTGTACAGATGTTCGTACATTTATAACTCACAAAAAAGTTTTATGAACAATGATATCCACAAAAGACAAAGTTGAAATCGTTCTTTTATGTAGTGAGAATGTGCCATATCGAGATATTGCTTGTATTTTCAATCACCGGCATCCAGGACGAAATATTCAGTTCAGTACCGTGGGAAGGATATTGAAAACATTCAAAGAAACTGGCTCTGTGGACAATCGTTTCAAGAAACCACATAATCCAATAAGGTATAATGAAGAAGAACAACTCAATGTTTGTTTGAGCGTTGTTGGAAACGGAAAAACTAATATTAGGAGTATTAGTGAAAATACAGGGCACAAAAATAATTTGTATCCCTATAAGCCAAAGTTCATACACACTCTTAAAGAAAGAGATTTCGATATTGGAGTATGATTTTCATTTTCAGTGACTCAGTCAGATGTTTAGGGGCAAAGTGACAGAACGAGATTGGGAAGATTATTGGCCACCAAGATCACCGGACTTATCTCCAATGGACTTTTGTCTATGGGGTTATCTGAAACAAAAAGTGTATAAGCACAGACCATTTGCAAACAAAGAACATTCAAAGAATACCATTCGGGAGAGTTGTGCTAACATAAATCCCCTGTTTATTAAAAATGCCACAAAGTCTGTGAATGAAAGGACTATGATTTGTATAGATCGGAAAGGACGGCATACTGAATCATGAATTCGGGTTCTTTATAAGATTATTGAGATAAATCTATGAATGTTACGATGTTTTGTTGTGAATTTGGTTATAGTTATATTGGTTTGATGTTTTTTACACATCTAATGGTGGAAATAAAGAATATGAAATTTATGAAATTAATTCAAAAAAATATTTATTTAACGGGCTACAAATCTGTTAAAAAAAAATACGAGTGTAATAAGAATGAAGAGAAATTCGTTTATTCGATTACTGACATATTAACGTCCATACATTGAAAATCCGAATCAGTTTCACAATGAAATGAAAAAACTAGATGAACTTTGCAACAACAAAGACGAATTTCTGGAGGTGCGTTAATTTTTTTTTCTGGTAACAGGCCAATGTGGGTATTTTCTGGGCAAGATATGACATTGAAGTATCGTATTCATCAAAATTATGAGATTTGAATCATGTTTCGTTCGAACCGGTAGAGCAAAAGATTCGAAAAATAAAAAAATTGGAAAAAAATCGAAGTGACAATAGAGAGTCCAAATTTGGAGCAAAGGTATGAAATTGGAAACTGAGCAACTTTTTTCTTTGGCAATTTTCGAAACTTCCAAAAAAAACAGATTTTTTGAGGATTTTCGAAAAAAATGTCAAATTTGACAGGTTTAGAGTAGCACATGACAAAAGGAAAGAGGCTGTTTTTTACAAATTTTTCAAGCACAAACTAACTGCCAACTTAAATTTTCATTATATCTATTAATAAAAAAAACTTCCATATGTTGCGAACTTTATGTGTGACACTGTATATAATATAATTTTAATAATATTTAAATATAACGAGAAATTCTCTGTACAAAGAGCATCTCTCCGAAAAGCTGCCGATCTCGAAATCACCTGTTATTTCCACGAAAAGCACATTACCTATTCATCGCTGCGCTTGCCGGGTGCATCTGTTTTCCGCGAACCGAACGAACGATCGGGAATCTCGAAATTGGGTCACGTCATTGGGTCAACCACCTCTCTCAGGCTTTAACCTATTTCCGGAATAGTCCGGGTCCACCGACACGAGGCGTCCCTTTATCCTGTGCGATCTTGCCGTTGTCGACGTCGCGAAGTCCTTCTTCGTTCGCCGTATCCTGAAATTCCTGCCAATCGGAGTTGGTCCTTGTTATCGAAAGAGATTTCGAGGAAGTGTTACGATCCGCGACCTAGTTTTGTGTTGATTATTGTTCCGGGTAACTGGAGTGTTCGGGAATGGTGTTCCAGGTTTGCCAGGTGTGTATATTCGTCGGAGTTTTCGATTCAAAATAAGTATTTCTGTTAATATAATAGTTTAACTCGACTGTTAGAGATTCGGGAATATCTAGCACTGGGTATTTCCCATTATTACTTGAACATTTTCATGTCGAATCTTTACAAACACGTTGCACATATTGTACAGGGTATATCCTCATGAGTTAACGCGATCTATATGTAGAGTAAATTACTTGAAGTATTAGCAAATATAGGGTTTAGAGGAAAAAGGCTGGATCTGATGACTAGCTACTTATCGGGCAGAAAACAACGAGTTGAAATAAATAATACATATAGTAGAGATCAAATAGTTGAATATGGAGTGTCCCAAGGAACGGTCCTTGGACCAATCTTATTCAATATATATATATATATATATATATATATATATATATGTTTTATGCATCACCTTAAACTTATTAGTCACAAGAAGTTTACATTAGTTTTCAATGAGAATTTGTTGAAAACAAAAGTTGGTCAAATTTTCTTATGACTTGAATCTCACATGTTTTGGGGCATGAGAGTTCTTCAGGTTGACTGTCATTCGATATTGAAGCAACATCGATCGTGATTGGTACTTTGAGGAGTAAACTTGCATCAGAAGCTCGAACAATGTGGTGAATATATTGTAAATGCCAAGTCGTCTTTCGGAGGGGATGTTAAGCCATCGGACTAGAGTCAATGGATGTTGGGCTCGTTAAAGAATCCTACTCTGATTGGAATCCCAGACGGTTCAGAAAAATTTCCGTTTTTAGGATGTGCTCACCGGAGCGAGAGATAAGCTTTCTTTGCAGAAATAGGCTGACAAATATAGCAGAAAAGAAGAAAATCTGTAAAATTATAATTTAACTAACATAACATAATTATGCAGGAGTTGTATATTTACCCAATTTCTATGAGAACGACTAGTTAATTAAATACAATCATAACTGAGCTCGTCAGCAGATTTATTGGATATGTTGGATGTTACCACATATCTTTCAGTGTTAGAGTTTAGGTGCGTACATACCACCCCCCTCCTCTTTTTTCCTTAAAAATAGTCCCCGCCCACATTCGCAAAAAGTCCACCCTTTATCCTATGAGAAACCTAATGCCTAATGATATATATCTTTGCATAAGCTCCACGCCATTCGTCCAATGAGAAATCACATCATTAAGAGAAAAACGATGGTGCAGCTATACATTTGATTCATACAGAGATTTATTTTTCCTATTAATTTTCCCCGTTGTTAATGAATATAGGCCCCTGCCACGGGAGAAAGAATGAACCAAATCATTTCTGTGATCGCTTTCAACCCCTCTGCTTATTTAATTATTATCGAAACATTTCTTCGAAATATCGGGTTGCTAATGATTATACAGGGTTTTACCAAATAATTACGAATGTTTTTAGGGAGTGCTTCCTTGTCGAAAATCAAAGGGGGTCTTTCATGTAAACAAGAGCTCTCAGGCCTTTCCTTGAAAAGGTACACGTTTCCAAAAATGAGAAAAAAAATTGTTTTTTTTTCTTGAAATTGCTGAAGAGTTGAAGAAATGGCATTTTGGGGGCATGTTCTACCAATGAAAAGGCTACCTGTGTATATTTTTTTAATTCGTTGTGATCTTTTAAAGGGGCGAAACATGCAACCCCTATTCCATTTTTTACCAGAACTTTTTAACGAAACAAAATTTCTCAATTTAAAAATATGTGTTGGAAAGAACGATTCATTGCAAAACTTTTTTAACTTCTGTGTTGTGTCCGTAAAAGCAATAGTTTCCCAATAGAAAAATAAAATACAACATTGTGCACGGAGGGATCTTCTGTAAATGGAAACGAAAAAATCTAGTAGGTGGCTGTCACGTTTTGTTTGCACAACTTGTGACTTCAATCGTAGTATTTTAAAATCGAAAAAATCTAGTAGGTGGCTGTTAAGTCGCTTTGATTTCTATGTGGCAATTGAAAGTTCAATTGTGTCCTTTGAATCTTCAATATGAATAATTAGTCTAATCAACAAGTTCAAAAACGTGTTAAATAGATATAAAGCTCCTAAAAATATGAGCGATAGCTCATTCGATTCGGAATGACGTGTAGAAAAATGTTTTTTAGGGTTTATTAGCACTTAAAAAATTGCGATTGTTATTAACAAAATAAGATTTAAAAAAGAAGGTATTTCGTTTTTCGTTAATAATTTCTAAAATAATGATATTTAAGGAATTATGAAAAAAGATCCTGAAAGGAGGAAATTTCCAATAAAAAAGTCCTTCCTCCCGGAACTCTATCTCTATTATTTATAATTTTTTTTTAACGCTGAAAATAGGGCTCCGCGAGGTCGTTATATACGGCATAGGCGCACCGTCTAAAAAGCCGTTATATCACCTAAAATAATTTTTTTATAGTATTAAATAACAATTTAAAAATTTGAATAAATTATGGTGTAATCTAGACACTTGAACGAAAAAAACCTCGGTAAAAAAAAATTTCATGTCGATTTTTCAAAAAGTTACATTTACATTTTTCAAAACATCATTGTTAATTAACTAATTTGTTTCCAATCTCTGTTTTTATAAATTACGACATAAAAGTTTAAATAATTGGTCTATAAAATTTTCGCTTCCTGGAGCGCTTTTCATTTAGGTACTTAATAAAGCAATGCAAATTTTATTAAAGTTTAATATTTTGTTAATTAAAAAAAAAATTTAAAAAAATGTTATCAAAAATTTTTTTTTTAGTAATATCTTATTATTCCTGTTTTTGCATCTAATATAGGTATTAATTAACATTGGAAAAAAAATTTTACGTCATTTGTTAAGAAATTGTTTATAAACAAAGACTATTTTGGGATTTAAAAAATAAATTTTTTACCATCTTGTTGCATAGGTAAAATTATGATTAAAAAAAATATTCTTAAATAAATTCTTTTATTGTTTATAATCGTTTTTTTTTATTATTTTTATATTAAAATTTTTACTTAAAAAATTCTTTATTTTTTAATCGAAAACTTCAAAAAATAACAAAAACAACTATGTATAACAAAGTATAGAAATTTTTTTTTTTGTAACAATGCTGTAAAAAACAAAAAATTTTTTTTTATACATATTGTTTTTGTTATTTTTTAATTTTTGAAAAAAAATCTAACGGTTAATATTATTTGTTTATAAAAATTGTTAAGATAAACAATGAAATTATTTATAAAAAAAATTATTTTGTGTTAATTCATTGAAAAAGATCAATGATGATTTTTAAGAATAAAATAATTCCTTAACTAATTATTTAAACAATTAAAATATAAAAAAAACGATTATAAACAATAAAAAAAATTTTGATAACATTTTTTAGAAATTTCATTTTTTGTTAATTTAAAAAAATTATAATTAACAAAATAATAAACTTTAATAATTTTTTTTGCATTGCTTTACCTACCTAAACCTAAAACCTAAATGAAAAGAGCTCCACGAAGCGAAAATTTTATAGACCAATTATTTAAACTTTTATGTCGTTATTTATAAAACAGAGATTGGAAAAAATTAGTTAATTAACAATATGTTTGAAAATCGACATGAAAATTTTTTTTTTACCGAGATTTTTTCGTTCAAGTGTCTAGATTACACCATAATTTATTAAAATTTTAAATTGTTATTTAATACTATAAAACAATTATTTTAGGTGATATAACGGCTTTTAGACGGTGCGCTATGCAACGACCTGCGGAGCCCTATTTCACGTTAAAAAATTATAAATAATAGAGATAGAGTTATTGGAAATTTCCTCCTCCTTCAGGATCTTTTTTCATAATTCCTTAAATATCATTATTTTAGAAATTATTAACGAAAAACGAAATACCTTCTTTTTTTAATCTTATTTTGTTGATAACAATCGCAATTTTTTACGTGCTAATAAACCCTTGAAAAAAATTTTTCTAGACGTCATTCCGAATCGAATGAGCTGTCGCTCATATTTTTAGGAGCTTTATATCTATTTAACACGTTTTTGAACTTGTTGATTAGACTAAATTACACTAACGCTGAAATGGCCGATATGCATTTTATGTATAGTCGTGCCAATGGAAATTATTTGGAAGCTAGACGGTTCTACGCAGAGATGTATCCTCAGCGCGTGATATCTCATCACACAATTTTTGCACATCTTCACCAACGTCTCTGTGAACAACTGATTGTGGTCGTCCACGAGTAATAAGAACGGTGGCACTGGAAGAAGAGGTTCTCAATATGATTGAAGATCGTCCGGAATTAAGTACAAGACGAATTGCTAACACACTTAATGTTAGCAATAAACTAATCTGGAAAATTTTAAAGGATCACCAATTGTATCCTTATTAATTTTCCTTTTTTTGGAGTCTTAAAAGCTAACAATTTTCCACGAGATTATACTCATCGAGTAGACTTTTGTCAATGGAGTCTTCAAATGATTACCCAAAATGCCCAACAATCATCTGAGGGCCGAAGATAACCCACATGCAATTCAAGAAGGTCGGTATCAATATGAATTTTCACTTAACGTGTGGGTCAGAATTATTGGCGAAAATATTATTGGACCGTATTTTCTACCGTTAAGGCTAACTGGTGCAACATATACAAATTTTCTCCTTGAACAGCTTTCCATTTTACTTGAAAATGTTCCACTAGCTATTCGACCACGACGTGTATCCAAATCGTTGGATAGGCAGAGCAGAACCTCAATCTTGGCCTCCCAGATCTCCAGACTTAAACCTCTTGGACTTTTGCATCTGGGTTCACCTGAAGTCATTGGTGTGTGAATGATTTAAGGAATCGCATCATTGCAGCCTGCGAGACAATATTGATTCCTTTCTAATGGTTGGAGGTGGTCATTTCGAGCAGTTTTTATAACTTTGTTCCGTTTGATCTTGTTGCCTTTTTCTTTGTTGTTATACACATAATTTTGTTTTGTTTGTATTTTTAATTCTATTAAAACAAAACATGGTACTGGTACATGCCTACATTAAGAGTTAAAAAAAAAGAAGAATAATTTTAAAATACTACGATTGAAGTCACAAGTTGTGCAAAAAAGCTTGACAGCTACCTACTAGATTTTTTCGATTCCGTTTACCGAAGATCCATTCATGCACTATGTAGTATTTTATTTTTTTATTAGGAAACTATTTCTTTTACGGACACAACACAGGAGTTAAAAAAGTTTTGCAATGAATCGTTCTTTTCAATACATATTTTTAAATTGAGAAATTTTGTTTCGTTAGAAAGTTCTGGTAAAAAATGGAATAGGGGTTGCATTGCATTCATAGGTAACCTTTTTATTTGTAGAACATGCCCAGAAAATGCCATTTTTTCAACATTTCAAGGCCTAAGAGCTTTTGTGTACATGAAAGACCCTCTTTAATATCTGACAAGCAATCACCCCCTAAAAACGTATGCACTTATTTGGTAACACCCTGTATATATATATATATATATATATATATATATATATATATATATATATATATATATATATATATATATATATATATATATATATATATATATATATATATATATATATATATATATATATATATACTAGCTGACCCGACAGACGTCCTGTCCAAATTTCTATATTCCCTGAATATTCCTGAAAACTCTCGTCCGCGTACAATTTCTTTCTTCCTATGTTTATTTTGTGTTGTTCCATCTAGGTTATGCGTTTGACTCTGCTCGCTTTCCGTTATCCCTTTACCGAGTTATCCTGTTATCCCATTATCTAGTTATCCCATTTTTTTGTTATCCCGTTTTTTTGTTATCCCGCTTTTCTGTTATCACGTTATTTTCCGTTATCACGTTATCCCGTTATCCCGTTTTTCCGTTTCCCCGAAAAAAAATTGCCAAATCGGTCCAGCCGTTCTCAAGCTATGAGCTTACCAACACAAACGGACATTAATTTTTATTATATATTCCTGAAAACTTCCAGGCAAAGAAATTTGCAATAACGTTTCTAAAACTCCTTTCTATCCCTAAAAACCTTATTATGTATTACAAACATTCAGAAAAATAATTAGCCAAATTGGTCCAGCTGTTGTTTTTATAAAATAAATAAAAATGTTACCCTTACCGGGATTCGTTCCTGTGACCTTCTGCTTGGTAGGCGATAGTGTAGCCGCTGAGCTATTTCTTCTTTGGTAATTATTTATTATTAAGCTATTGCATATAGCTTTTATCGCGGGCCTTGAGCGCGGAGACCGAATCCAGAAATTCCGTAACGAAAATAAACCTAACACCCCCCACTCCGACCGGCACAGCGGTCGGCGTTAGGGCACCTCCTCTTTGTATTTACTTCATGGTACGACCCTACGAAGCTCGCACGAATCGAGACGAGCTGTTCCGAAATCAGACGAATACGTAATCAGCTGTTTGTGAGAAAGTATAGATGTTAATGTTAGGAGCTCATTTGTTGGAGATATTTGTGCGTGCTTATGCAAACTTAGAAATGGCCTACACATAGTCATGGTAGCAATTTACATTTCTCCGAATCCAAAATTAGACGAGGTAGAGCATTTTATTCATTGCACTTTACTGGAATACACTGAAGAAGGGTCGAAAATACTTGGTACAAATGGTAATAAATTTCCACTTATCTTGGCTGGCGATTTCAACATCAACTTCGCTGATAAAAAATCAGAGCGGTTGACAAGTTTTCTTTCGAAAATATTGAATTTGAAAATGAATAATGATCCACAAGAATCCACAACAAAATATGGAACCACCATTGATGCGGTATTTTCCAGATATTTAGAAGATATCAAGTCTCAAACTTATGTTTCTTATTTCAGTTACCATAAACCTATAGTTTCAATGATAAATATTCCTGAAGAACCGACATGTATTGAAAGATAATAAAAAAATATTTTGAACAATATTAACTTCTCATTTATTTAATAAAAGAAAAAAATTTGTTTTCTTATCGGTCACCACGCTCAAAGTGTAACTTGAATTAATATCAAAGAAAAAAAAATACTGCATAAATAAAATAAATATATAATTATAATTGCGTAAGTTGATAAAAAATGCTATGCAATAGCTTTACCGCGGCAGTCTCCGAGTGCCACACGTCATTTTTTTTATTATTTTTTTATTTATTATCCATACAGACTATTAGCCTAATTACATGGATAAATTGTTAGTAAATACACTATAATATTAGCTATTATATATTGATCATAATTACTAAATTATTAATTACTAATACCAGAACTGCACTAAGTGGTTTTGTAAAATATATGTTCAGTTTCACAGAGTTAAATTCAATATTTGTTCTAGGATTTTTTTACGAAAAACTGTTAGAGGTAAGGTCCAATCTAGATCCATAAGTGTATTAAAATTGTTTGCTAATTTAAGCATAGATAAAAGAGGTGCTCTCGATGATGTACCAATTGCAGAAATATTAAACATTGGTGCGGAACGTATACGCCGTGGAGGTACATTAAATGGAATCCTATTGAGGATTTCTGGGGAATTTGTTAAATTGTTAATTGATTTATACAGGAATATCATTGATGTTAAAGTTCGTCTCTGTTCCAAAGATAATATTTGGAATTCAGATCTCAATTGTGATGTCCTAACGTTATTATAATCAGGCCACAAGTGGTACTTTTTAAAATACAAGTATCTCAACAGTTTGTTTTGTACTTTTTCCAAATCATTCAAATGTGTTTGATATTCTCCGAACCATATAATTGAGGCAAATTCTAATTTAGGCCTGACCAGAGAATAATATAGTAATTTAATAGTGTTAATATCGGAAAAATTCAATGTTTGCCTGATAACAAATCCTAAAATACGATTAGCGGATTTAATCATGCTTTTGATGTGATTAGAATAGTTGAATTGTGAATTATAAGTAACACCAAGATCCTTTATTTCAGTTTTCCTCTCTAGGACCTCCCCCTCCATTTCATATTCAAACACAATTGGCTCTTTAATACGGGTGATTGAGAGTACATTTTTTTAAATTAAAATATAATTTATTTCTTAGACTCCAATCAATGGTTTTATCTATATCTCTCTGCAGACCTATGCAGTCTCGAACAGTTTGAACACGTTTGAAGAGCTTCAAGTCATCAGCAAAAAGTAAGCACTCCGAAAATTCAAGAGTTGAAGACAAATCATTGATAAAAAGTAAAAATAGGAGAGGTCCTAGATTCGAGCCTTGTGGAACTCCAGAATTAGCCAAAAAATTTCCTGAAGTGTTTCCATTATGTTTGACCGTAAAGTATCGTTTTTGAAGATAATTCTTCATCAATTCAAGCAAATTTCCGGACAATCCATAGCCACTGAGCTTTTCTCTAAGAGAACATCATGATGTACCTGATCAAATGCCTTCCGGAAGTCCGTGAAAACAATATCCAACTGTGATTTATTTTCTAAAGTTCCAAAAGCCTCGATAAATGACTCGATAGTTTTTTCTTCGCCAAATTTCTTATATACCCAAATTTTCCAATTTGGGGGCAACTTTCCTAATTTTTCCGTATCAACCATCCTCGGGCTATGACGAACATTAAAAAAAAAAGCCAAATCGTAATTCAGTTAAATTGGAATAAATCCTAGTTTCAAGGTCCCTTTGCTATTCGATATCACGATTCATTTCAGACGGAGTGTAAATTTTGAGAGATTTGAATCAAGTCACTATAATTTACCCAGGAAATTGTACCCGATTACACACCGGACAAGAAGAAAAATTGCTAGTATTGCATGCGAAGATAAGAAATGTGTCTGTATGCATTCAAGGATGATAAAACGAGAAACAAAAGCTGCGGCCGACTATAAACTGAAAAATAACGACGTAATGTCGTGCTGGATTTGTAATCGAACAGATAAACGGCAACTTTTCAAGGTAAATGAGGAAAGAATGATTTTAATTCAATTTTGTTTTTTTATCCGATAAGGTTTCCATGCGTTTTTCTTCGGTTATACAGTGCGTTCATAAAGCTCGATTATGTTTAATTCATGTCGGGTCCGCCTAACAATCCGCACACCGGTTTCATGCTTTTGGCCCTCATCAGTACGGAGTAGATTGTTAGGCGGACCCGACATGAATTATACATAATCGAGCTTATCAGAAAGAAACATTTGCAATCAATTTTCATTTCTATGGAAGTTTGCATAGATTTTCAGGTGAATATCATTCAACGTTCTGCGTGGTATTTGCTAGGAAAGTAGTTGTTTTTCTCTTGTGGTCTACCAATTGCCCCAAGTAGCATTTCAAGTGGACGGAATGTAGCGGCCACGATTCTGGAAAACTTTGGAGTGTTTGACCACAACCACTGCCACGTGATAGACACGGTTCTATCACGAGGTGACTACCAAAATGGGGAACACCTTTTTAGTGGCTGCTACGTTCCGATCTACGTTCCTGGATCTCAGATAGCCACATTCCAACCACGTTGTGGTCATCTGGCAAAAACGTGGATATGTAGTGGCCGACACTAAACACGTTAAACAACCGACTGCGTTTGTGTAAATAATATGTAGCTCTATCTCTGTTCATCATCATATTTTTGTGATAAATGTTCCTCATTCTTCCATCCTGCCTGATTCATTTCTAACAATCGACAACTATAAAAATATATAACATATAAACATACAAACGCGTAAGTAAGTATATTGAATTTGGATACTTCTGATCGGGATAAAATTAAAACGATTGAAAGTTTTATGTGAAATGTGGGTGTTGTAGCTTGATTGTGAGCACGCGCCATCTGAATACACTTTATTTTAGGAAAATATTATAATTTCGGAAATACTCGCCTCTGAAATTATGTACTTGAATCCCTCAAACATTGTTTTAACAATCTTGGTTAGCTGAAACAAATACTTACGTAACAAATTACTACGTTTGATGCAGTGCTGATGACAAATAAATATTTATTGAATACTTCGATCATTTCTCTAATAATGGCGACTCAGCATATTCCTGTAAATATGGCGGCTTTTGGAGAATATAACTTTGAAGTGGCAGAAAGGGTAAATATACCACTCTAAAGCTCCTCCCATCATAAAGTGCCCAGTGGAACTAAATTATTAACTTTTCCACAACTGGCAAGTGGCACCCACGTCGCAGGCCCATGACTCACCACTTCAAAGTTATAACCTAAAAATTACAGCAGGTCTTATACCCTTGAAAGGGGCGAACACGTCGGGCTATTATAACCTGCCACTTCAAAGTTATAACCTCGAAATTGCGGGTACATGTTCATTAATTGTTAAAAAAGGACATGTAACAAGTATAGTGGATTTATGCAGCTCCAACAACAATTATCAAGTGTCAAGTAACAATGATCAATTAATAAGTAATGGAAATGATGACATTTATGCAAACAGAATTAACAATTTAAGTATAAATGTTGAGCAGCTAGGAGCACAAGTCAGAGATCCGATCTATTTAAATTAACCTTTTTATACATAAATCAAGAAAAATTGTCTTTCGAAAACGCATTACCCATTTTATTTTGAATGAATATCAGTCACGTTTCACGTAATAGGTAAAACGAACTTTTTGTAAGCTACAATAAAATAATTTGAGAAAAGTTAGGTTAGTTTTCGTCATCGCGCTGACCAATCCACGGCCACTTCAAAATTAAGCAAAATTGTCTATTGAAAACGCATAACCCATTTCATATTGAATAAAATCATTCATGTTTCATGTAACAGGTTAAACAAACTTTTTGTAAGCCACAATAAAATAATTTAAGTAAACTAGCTTTCGTCATCGCGCGGAATGGTGAACTTTGAAGGTTATTGTAATTTATAGTGACTTTTATTAAATGCGAACTGTGGTTATCACTTATGGAGATAGCAAGAACGTGGCAACCATCACCACATATCACAATTAACTGCCTGCCACATTGTAGGTTTTATGGAAGTTACCAAAACGTCACCGAAACTATCATACTCTCTTAAAAGTGACTGTGACTTCTAAGTGATATTCAAGTGGTACAGGATGGTTACCGCAACGGTTATTTTCCACTTTTAAGTTTGAAAACCTTTAAAGTGATTTGCTGAGTGGCCATAATGTTTCAGACACCTCAAATGACACTAACAAGTTATAGAATTGTGGAGTGGCTACCATAGATGGAAATTACGTGACTACAACCATACACATATAAAATTTCAGTTATTATTATTGTATATTAGTGGTGATTACGTGATAACCACCGAGTCGAAGTTGCAGTATCAGTTTTCGTCACTATAATGCTGCTTGGGTGTGTTTCAATTTATATTGATTCCTTTGTGTAGATGACTTTGTGCCTTTATTTCTTACCTTTTTTTAATTTATAGTTAACTTTCCTTCTCCCTTTGCTTTTGTTCGAAATTCTAGATGTGAAGATTGAAAACTAGGAATAGGAGGGGAGTGTGGCCTCAGAAGACGCGTTAACTTCGAACTGAAAATTGACATATTTATTCAATTTTCGAATTGGTTACTAGTTTTGGGACACCCCGTGAACTCAATGGGCCCCGAGGCCATAAAACCCAGCCAATTACCGTACAATACCGCGAATCCATCAATTCGGAAAGGTAATCGGGCCGCGACATATCGCGTGCCGTAGGCCGTTATTCACGATGGGCTGACGGCCCAGAAATCGCAAGTGCTGCTTTGATTCCCCTGTCCAAGGACGCCGCGTGGGACTATCAAGGACGAGTGCAAGCCGTCGACGTGCAACTTTTAATTTCGCCCCAGTGATTCATCAAAGTGGGGGATGGGTGGCAGAAAAACCAATGGGGCAGTAGTGAGGCCCGCCTTGTTGAAAATAATTTTCTTCTGCAGTTGGATGGTGAATACACAAAAACACGCTACTAAACATAATATTACACAGCATGTATGGGATGGTATTCATTCCAGGCTCGTTGCATACTATACTTTTTCTACGACTTCAATGATATTATTTCATAATGGCTCACATTTGCTTGGGAATAGACATATCCCAAGAAAATCGACTCCAGGAACGTATTATTTAAGTAACTATTGTTTAAACAAATTTCTTAAACAAATGGACTGATTACGTGTTTTTTATTAAAGTAAACAAAAGACACTCACTTCACTAAATGATTTTCACTAAACTCGGTTTAAAAACCTTGATACGTGTTTCACTATACAATAGCTTTTTAAAGTGGGGATAATACTAACTCATCAATCACGATGTATCACGTTAAATAGTCAAGGCAGGTAGTAGCAGGTATACCGGGTGACAATGGGACTGGGGCCATGCCTATATCTCTTTTACTTATCAAACGATTTGAATTAAAATTTTTACATGGGTATGAGACACAATTTCGGATTAACAGGCATATGAAAACAAAATGGCCGACTTCCGGTTTCGCCAGAAGAGCCACCAACTTCGATTTTCCATATGGAACACCCTGTATGTTTGATGTTTTTCGGATTCTACGGCTCAAATAACATACGACAGTGTTGCCAAATTTTTATTTTACAATTGAAAAAAAATAATTTGTCAAATTTTTTTTAGCCCAGGAGACCTTGATCAGGTTGAAATCTATGCTAATTTACATTAGTAACTCATAGTAATAGTCATTTTATCGATAAGATCAATAACAAATCCTACAGCATGAATTAAAATTTTCTGAATGCATTTTAATGAAAAAATAGTTTGTTTCAAATGGTACCTAGCGAGGGCCATCTTGTCATTCGATAGAGAATTCAATTACCAATTCAGCGATATACATTATGTACCGCTTTCTTCTTGTTCAAAACGTAGAGAGCCATCTAACAAAATGAAATCAATCTGAAAAAATTGGTAGGTAACATGTCATCTATTCATTCTTTCAAACTTTACTTCAGAATGGTAACAATGAATTACCAAAAATAATCGACTTGATAATATGTAATGATCATAAACCCATTACAGAAAAGATAACTTTAATATAATCAAACTGTTTGAATAATTCTAACGACTGAAACAGTTAAACATTCGAAGTACAAATTATTACTCACAATACTATTATCCTGTTTTCAATAGAAGAGTTTCACAACCATCGAAAAGTCATTTTATTTATTAATGACCAATGATATGTTCGAATTGTCGCCCGTTTTCCCTAACACATAGACTAGTTCTATTTATTGTACACCTCAACACATTTATCAGTTCGTGAGCAACTCAACTCAACTCTATCTCTCAACTCAACTCAACTCTATCTCTCAAGTCCTCCAAAGAAGTTGGTCTCCTCGAGTATACTTTGGATTTTATGTGACCTCATAAATAAAAATCAATAGGGGTTAAACCGGGCGATCTGGCTGGCCATCTGATTGGACCATTTGTTCCAATCCATCTCTTCCCATATGTATCACTAAGATATTGCCGAACAATATTAGCATTATGTAGTCCTGCACCATCCTGCTGAAAAAACATATTTTCCTTGATGTTCTGAGGTAAATCGTTGATATTATGTTGAATATCGTTCTCTAAGAATTGTAGATATCTTTGGCCCGTCAAAGGCCCGTCGAAAAAAATTGGTCCAATGATTATTGTCCCCATGATTCCTACCCAGACGTTGAATCCAAATCTTTCCTCAAAATTTCCTTCTCTCGGCAACTTAGTATTTTCTTGAGCCCAGGACCTTGTATTATTCCTATTGAACATACCATTATTCGTAAGCCTAGACTCATCTGTAAACAGTATCTTCGAGACAAAACCATTAGTCAAATCATGATGACGCAAAAGCCAATTACAATAGGTTAGTCTCCGTTCTAGGTCATTTTCATAAAGATGCTGATGCAAACTATATTTATAGGAGCGATATTAATGTTTTTTCAATACTTTTCTGGCACTTTCCCTGCTGATCCCACATTCAATTTCCAATTCTCGCACTGAGGCAGATGGAGAAAAATTAACATATGCTAAAACATTAGTTTCCGCTTCTTCACTGACGATGAAGTGGATGTGGTTTTGATCAGCTGGTTCTTTCCTTAGCATCATTTCCAATTTCCTGAAATAGCCTCAAAAGTACAACAAATTTTATTCCTGTATTTTTTGCAACTAGTGGTGACATTTTTTTTCATCAATAAGTTCCTTTTAAAATAATTTTTTCCAATTTTGACATTTAAAGTGACACTTTTCAAAACTCGTTGACGTTATCAAATGTTTTACTTTTCATCACCAGTTGCGAAAAATTTTACTTTTCGCAACTGGTGATGAAAAGTAAAACATTTGATAACGTCAACGAGTTTTGAAAAGTGTCACTTTAAATGTCGAAATTGGAAAAAATTATTTTAAAAGGAACTTATTATTTCGAAAGGAACTTATTAACTATTAACTGTTGGCAGTAATTTACACCCTTCGGAACCAATATCTCTCAGGAAGGCTTATTGGGGTTTCAAGAAATACCTGTTACTTACCGAGAAAACTTTATTAACGCAAATACTTAAAACTCCAAATATATATCAATTCAAATGTAAATACTCTTGACAGCCTCTTCTCTCTGTTTGTCATCCCCATGTTCGTCCCAGAAACAAAATACAGGGTCTAGAGAAAATTGTTATCACCCTGTATAACCCTTTCTTGATTATAGGGAAAATTGTTATCACCCTGTATAACCCTTTCTTGATAATAGGATGAGGATGATATTTGTTGTGTTAACTTTTCTTTGATTCGATCATTGGAAAGCGTTTCAGGTCATTGCCTGGTAGCGTAAAAATCTCTTAGAAGTTGATAACGATATATTTTTATGCATCATTAAACAGTTTTATGGAAGATTCAAATCAGTTGAGGTAATTCGATAATGTGGCAGTGGAGCTCGTTATCATAACATAAAATAAGTATTCCGTCATTTCCTTCGCATGACGTGCCAGTTACCTATAACACATTCGATACCAACGTTCATGTCATCTACGAAAATACAAGTTAAGTCACCCCGAACTTTATGCAGAAACTTCGATTCATCCAAAACGTGGGAGTTCTACCTCTTTCAACAAAGGTCAAACGAATGAAATCACTAGGGTCATTATAGTCCAGTCATTTTAGTAAGCTCACCTCGGAATTTGAGATACCCATCTGAATATTTGTATAAACTTGTATTTTGGCATTCTATAAGATGTCTCAAAACCTAAATATGGTAGGGTGTACGCGTCTATTAAAATTTGAGGTCAAAGGTCACAAAAATCGATTTTTTGCATATTTTTTTCAAATATCTCATTTCCTATGGGTTTTTCGCTATTTGTATTAATTATCAATATTGTAGAGGATTAAATTCCCTAAAACTTTTGTTTCAAAAATTTTTTTATACGTTGAATCGTTTTCGAGATAGAGGACGGTGAGCGCTCGGTTAGACCATAATGTAAGGTCAACCGGTGTAGTCCCGGTCAAAACACGCTGTATAAAGTTTATTAATTATTGATAAATAAATCATTAATAATAATTTTCATTTGTTATCAAATATTACATTATATTTAATCATTTCTTTACTTTCGTATCTATTTTTAATTAAGTATTAATTTATTTAATAACACTTACCTACCCGTGTAGTTATAGAATTGTTAAGGAAAATACTTAAATTATATTTTAATTCTAATGTAATTTATATTAATAACTCCTTAAATAATTGAAAAAAAAGAAAGAAAGAAATTCTTAATTTTTGATTTATTAAAATACCATTTTATTCTGAATGGAATAAAAATTACATGAACTGCAACTTATTAAAATTTTAATTCTTCTTCTTCATCGTCGTCTCCCAACCGCTGTGGTGTTTCGAAGTCTTCTTATATATTTACGTCAATATTGTCTCTTGTTACTCTTGAATCTCTGGAATCTACGTGTTGCTCTGTCGAGTCCAAGGAAATATTACAGAACTTCTTCATTTCTTCACAAACAGTGTTTGTGGCGTACATAGCATATACCCATTTACACAAAACACTTTCTTGCGTACTGTTATAACCTGGAACAGGGGGAGACTCTAAAGACCCCACCACTGACCAGTTATTGTTTAAACCTGAGTCTATACAGAGTGTTATGAATACACACACCACTCCGAAAACCCAAGTGTTTGTCGAACCTCACAGTAACTTTTATTAAAGAAACCCTCGAGAAAATCCAATACAAGGATTTTACAATTACCATCAATTGATGTCTAACTATACTGGTATTATTGATATGCACTCTACTCAATACTAAATCTTTTTCACACAATTGACAGTACAAATGCGTGTCTTACAAAAAGTCATTAGAGGTTCTATACTGAGAGTTGTGCAACTAAAAAGTATTGACAACAGAATTACTTCAAGAGCGGTCTGTTGAAGAAATTCCTCAATATATGATCGAGGTTCGTTTAATCTATGTACTCGGTCATATCTCAAGCTATCAAAACACATGAAATAATAATATAGTGGTAAATTTAAAAGATATAATTAGGATCAATTTTCAAAACAATACACAAAACCATCAATCAATAAATCGTATTAACCCATTGTATATAAATTCACCAGAAAATATGAATGTAAAAATAGCAATAAAATCATAGCAATAATCAATATCATATCAATTACCCAGTTTATAATTTTGAGGCATGCACAATATATTTTTATTCAAAGGTAGAAAAATCAATCATAGTAATATATTCTAATACTTATTTCCTGCGTTACCAGTATATTCTAAGGTCGTATTTATCAAGGTTCACAAATCTAAAATACTTAAATCAATTCTCTGGATTAAGACAATTAACATTGTAATTGTTTTTCTTCATTGAACAACAACTTTAGTATATTGTAGGACTTTAAAACATAATAGCATAATTTTCAATAAAAATCAATGGATAGTATTAATCGTTTTATACATTTTTCTGAAACAAGCAACTATAAAAATCTGATGAAATAATAAATATTTATCAAAGTAATTGAATTACACTTCAATGAATTTGAAGTATGAATGAGGAAAAATGTTCATTTTATAAAGCCTGGTACCCAATAAATCAAAGAGAAAAAATATGTAGTCTCACCCGGTAATAAACACTTTACGATGTTCACTTCACTAAAATCAATTCCGTTATTTAATCTTGAGAAATCCCGATAGGTAATTTATTATTTGATTTACTACTGGAGCAATGATGAAGTCGGATGAATTCTTCTAACTACATATCGATGTATGCAAAATATTTTAGAACCTCATCGGTGTGAGTTCTAATGACTGGTGCCCTTAAACTTGGTTGCATCTGATTAACTTGAAGTAGAAAAATCTTTATCTATTAGACTAAACCATTATTTCAAAATATCTCAAATTAAAATGCTAATGTGCAATTTGATTACATATTGACGTGAAATGTATACTCGAAGGAAATACCGAATGGAATAGTCTCCTATTGTTCCAACTCTTTATATATCCTCGTTTTACCACATATAGAGAAACTATAAACGGCTATATGATGACCAATTGGCTTCGTGTTATTTTTAAATATAATTATTACATTGTCTCTGCAGCTGTATGACTTCTTAGTTAGGGTCGTTTATAAATAGAGAATCTATTTTTCTGATGAACTCATAATTAGGTACTATTTTAATGGTACATCCATGTTTGTGACCCTTTGTTTCGACTTCATGGCATTCCACGTGTGGTTTATAAATAATTTGGTCTCACGCATAGTTACATGAAATATTTTTAAAATGTCTGGTTTCATTGAGTTCAATATTCGTTAGGAAAAATTTTTAAAAAAAACGCATAGTTACATGGAATCATATTTCTTTTCCAAGCTCTATAAGCAGATCATGACAGTACTTCGACCACGAGATACTCCTCCTTCTGTTTTCATTGATTTCATGAGACTTTGTTCAATCACCATATCTGTCCATGTACCTGAATTGAATTTTTCTGTTTGTTTCACAGTAAAGAATCCATTTTTTAACGTTATGAAAGAATTCAATAGTTTACGGAGTTTAAAGAATATGTACTCCATTATTGTCTACTTAAATTATAATTAGTGGAAATGAGAATATAATTAAAATGTAATTAAAGTTTGTCCCTCAATAATTTTTTAATTTTAGGAATCGGTTGTAAGTATTATTGAATAGATAGATTCAATTGATGAAAAAAATGATTAAATATAATGTTATAGTTGATAACAAATGAAAATTATTATTAATTATTTATTTATCAATAATTAATAAACTTTATATAGCGTGTTTTGATCGGGACTATACCGGTTGACCTTACATTATGCTCCGCCCTCTATCTCGAAAACGATTCAACGTATAAAAAAATGTCTGAAACAAAAGTTGTAGGGAATTTAATTCTCTACAATATTGATAATGAATACAAATAGCGAAAAACCCATAGGAAATGAGATATTTGCAAAAAATATGCAAAAAATCTATTTTTGTGACCTTTGACCTCATATTTTAATAGACGCGTACACCCTACCATATGTAGGTTTTGAGACAACTTTTGGAATGCCAAAATACAAGTTTATACAAATATTCAGCTGGGTATCTCAAATTCCGAGATTCTTACCTAATTTTGACTAAGATGACTGGGGTATTAACTGAATTGTAACGACAACGAAAGGGTTATAATACAGTTGTCGGGCTATTTGATTTAAATCAAATTTATACGGGTATATTGTAAGATTATAATTCGCAGAAGTATGAAATGAATTACCAGAACGAGCTAGGTCATGCATCATTCATGATCATTAGATTGGTTGAAGTGGGTCCAACGCACTCTAGATGCAAAAAAAATAATTAATAAAAAATACTTTTTAAAGACAAGTTTTTATTCAAATGCACTAAAAAGTTAAAAAAAATGGCTTGCATGTGCGACGTAGGTTATTCCGTGAGTTATAGATTCAAAAGCTTGTCGCGCAAAGTTTTCACTTCGAATACAAAATCGACAAGCTTTTGAATCTATAACTCACGGAATAACCTACGTCACACATCCAAAGCAATTCTTATTTACTTTTTAGTCTTTAAAAACGTTTTTTTTATCAATGATTTTATTTTGTGCTTTTTAGTACTCAACACGTTGATGGACACTAACGTCATACGGCGTCATAGAGATCGGTGACAATTGTGACACAACGCCGCACTGCGTCTTCACACATCCTGATTAAATTGTGCAGAACGCAGAACGGCGTTCAATTTTGCATAGTTATGATAGGAGACACGTGATTACTGTCACGGATTGTGTGAAATAGCTTCGTTTTCTTGCATAAAATATCGGTTTAAATCCCCGGCCACGAATTTGCCGCTCCCAATTTCATCACATCGCCGTACGGCATCATCTTTGCCATAAGAAACTCATTTAGTCGTATTTGCTGTGTCACGCGATGTATAGTGTGTAGCAAGAATGGGCAGAGAGACAAGCTTCCGATGCAAAGGTTGCACTATGTCCTATCTGCTTCAAAGGAAGAAGCCAGAAATAATTAAAAAATAATACTTTTTTACTCCAGAAAATGTTTATTTGTTCCTTTGCCTTGCCAATTTTTTTAGTTACTTTTTTTTCCAAAGATACTTATAATAATTCTTTTCGTTTTTGAGTTACCAATTTTTTTCAAGATACTTACGATAATATTTTATTTTTTGAGTAACAAATTTTGTAATAAAAATGTCCATGGTTTTTTATTTTATTTCGAATTTTGAGCATCTTTTCGCAGACAACTACGTAACTTTTAGAACACCAATTGACGTTCTGTCCGTTTTGAGCAGTTTTATTTAAATGTTTGTATAACGAATAACATGAAAAATCCAAGCTATTACCTCATACTTACAAAAAGCTGTCTGTGTCACAGCGCGATTGATTTCGGATTTCTCTGTGTCCTTCAACGTGTTAAGTAATCCTCAATATATGCATCTTTGTTAAAGCATCGTTATTGTGATCCCTTTTTTTTCTGAGCCTCTAGTCCTTCAATGAGGAGACCATCTAAAGATGAACTCGTCCGCCATATTGGAGTTGCCATCTTCAATTATGAATTTTAACTAAAAATCAATAATTTCACTAAATTCATAATCTCCGACCCCGAAAACCCCGACATACCAATTTTGAATCGAATCGGGCCATAATTACAAAACTCGTCCGCCATCTTGAATTTGTGAATTTTGATAAACAATTCATAATCTCCGACCCTGAAAACCCCCACATACCAATTTTGAATCGAATCGGACCATAAACCTAAATTCGTCCGCCATCTTGGAGCGCCATTTTGTTTTTTTTCTAACAAAAATTCCATGAGCCGCCATTTCAATTTCATAAATTTTGACAAAAAAAAATTCATAATCTCCGAAATTCAAGGCACTCGTGAGCTGTCAGTTTCGGAGGTTCATCCCCTATTGCACTGGATGGAAAAGGTAAACACTATATAATAAAAAAATACATTTTGGAATTTTTAACGGTTCATTCAAAATTAAAAAATTATAAAACTTTTTAACAAAAAATTAAACCGACGAAATACGGAACTGAAAAGTAAAAAATAAAATAAACCTTCTTAGTCTCAATAACTAAGCTCCTAAACTAATGTAAGTAACTAATTTTGAGTCGGCGCCAAACAAACAAGCAAATGAATTAGATAAGGCGTAAAATGATGGCATCGAGTTGCGCGGTGACATTCTGATAATTCTTTTGAAGTAATTTAATGATCTTCGTTGATTGTTTGTTTGGCACCGACTCAAAATTAGTTACTCATTAGTTTAGGAGCTTAGTTATTGAGACTAAGAAGGTTTACTTTATTTTTTTATTTTCAGTTACGTATTTCGTCGGTTTAATTTTTTTAAAAGTTTTATTTTCAATTTTGTGGCTGAAATCTACTAATTACTACCTACTTGTTTTTTGATTACTTCCAAAATACTTACTTACCTTACTTCACTTATTACCAGTTAAATAATATGATTATCTACTTTTACTATTTGTTGTAATATCAATTATTTTTGTTGTTCTGGTTAGTTTATTTCATTACTTCGTATATCTTTCCATCCCCTCATAGAATATAATGATTGTGACGGATGTAGGAGAACAAAAATAATAACATTAGCGATCTGTCATTGTCAACTACATATGTGTTCCAATGTTCACAAGTGAAAAATCAATTATTCCCTATTTTTCTACCCGTGAGGGTGGATAATTCCATTCGGAATCCAAATATGATCAACTTTGAAGTATACCCTATCTAATAAAAAAATAAACATCCAAATCGAAGAACCCAGTACAAAGTTATGCCTGATAGAATCGGTTAACATACCAGAATTCAGAGGGTGAGTGATCCTTCATTTTGCTACCCTTAGGGGTAGATTTCATCTTTTAAATTCAAATGGGACCAACTTCGAAGTACACCCTATCCACTGAAAAAAGAATTATCGGAATCGGACGTCTCAGTAAAAAGTTATGCGTGATCATACATAAAAAAAAAATATACGCGTCGACTAGAGAACCTCCTCCTTTTTGGTTTCGTCGGTTAAAAATTGACAACTGTGCAAAATCAACTGTACTCCTATTTTTCTTTATAATAAAGCACTGACAAAAGCATCATTGATAATTCCATGAAATTGTATGTAAAAACAAATATTTTGTTGGATGATTCTATAAACCATATCTGCTTTTTATTCAAAACTGCAGAAATTCATTCAGTATTTTATTTTTTCACCAAAGGGTGTGGATCTACATTCCTTCTTCCAGTCGATTTGGCTAACACTTGTTTTTGAATTCCAAGAAAGCAAAAATAAATTGAAAAGCATGGAACATTTTCGCTAGAGTTTTCATTGTGAGTTTTTTGAATGGCAATTGGATCGGAGGATCTCTCTTCCATCCACTAATTTTATGTTTAAGAAAAATAATTAGGGTAAAGTTATAAATTATTCCACAGCATCCAATACCTACCTACCCCGGCCTGACGGGCTAAATGAATGGTAAGATTATAGATCACTGTTCCTACAGAGAGATTGAATTGCAGGAGGTAACCATTTATTACGGGAAAAAACAATTCCATCCCTTTTTGAGCTGACTGATTGAGGGATGATGTCAGTGTTCCTCCAATCATAGACCGTTTCTCGATTTGAACTCGTTTCTTTTTCATAACAATTTGCCTCTCCGTAACAAAAGAATAGGATATTGATGGATTTTTCTACAGGATAATATTTGGAGTTTCACAACATTCATCCTGTATTCATAACCCACCACATTTTGAGTAGAATCGGACCATAATCACAAAACTCCTCCGCCATTTTGGAGCCGCCATCTTGAATTTATTAATTTTGATAACAAATTTATGATCCCCGACCCCGAAAACCCCCACATACCAATTTTGAATCAAATCGAAGCATAATCACAAAACTCTTGGAGCCGCCATTTTGTTTTTTTCTCAAACAAAAGTATCATAACGCATTGTCACCGGAATTATGAACACCTGCCAAATTTCAGATCAATCGGATGTCGGCGGCAAGAGCTCAAAAAATGGATAACAAATTTTGAACCGGAAATAATGACAGAATTACATACGAACGAAGCAAGTTAAATAAAAGCTTGTATAGTTATTCTAATCCCAATTGGAACGGCAATAAAAATAAGATCATTACGAGGAGTGTTCATATGCACTGCCCGGCAAATGGGAAATTTATATACTACCAGTGTTTTTACTTTAAAAGCGTTCCTGGTACAATCATAAAAAAAACGAGTGTGCTTTAGACCACACGACTGAAGTAAAACTTCTTCAGCTCCATCTATATGTATATATATATATATATATATATATTTCTTGAATGGAGAGAAAAAAAATATTTACAAGAAAAGATAAACCAAATTAAATATTTTGTGTACGGAATTATTTTATTAAATGTTCGAACAAACCACCATTTTGGGCCAAACAATAGCCGAATCTATTGTACTTTCTCTGCGGTTGTGTAAATAGGCGGCATGTTTCAAAAGATAATAATTGTCATGATCTTGTGTTTTCGCAACCACGGCTCGGCAAGCTGTGCGCTGTGCGGTGTCGCATTGCCACGTGGTCAGTTAATGCGTCGGGTGGGGTAACAGGAGGGGCGCACAGGAGTGCGTCTCTCTTGTTTATGTGGTATTATCATATCATTGCGTTCCTTGTTGCTCGTGTAGATTTCTGTCTATACCCCAGATAAAATGTTTCCGATACTGTATATATGTATAATATATACATGTATATACATATATTAATTTTCTACAAATATTTAGGTTTATTATGGGTTTTCATTGATAATTAATATTTTTGAATAGATTTTTTATTTTTATTCATTATTTTCATTATAGGATACATCAGTAATTACTGTGGTGATTGTAAGATACAGACAATAGGCCTTCACTGTGTCTTAGATATACGAAACGTAACTGGCTATGAGAGAAAGAGAGAAAGAAAATGTGTGCTCGCACCTCTCTCTCTTGCCCCTAGAGTAATATACGAAACGTAACTCTCTCTCTTTCTATCTTCACTAACTTATATCTCCCTCTCAATTTTCGTTCGCCTCGCCCCATCACACTGTTCGTAACGCTCTCGTCACGCATTCATCAGCTTACTCCCCAAGTCAAGCGTGCGTAAAGAAGTTTTACTTCAAAAAGTTCTGTCGTGTTGCCCTAGTTGCCCAGATTATTAGTAAAGGCGCTATCAAATATATTTTAGGAATCCATTCTCGGCTAGCTGGATTGGACACCTGTTATCTGAAGCCGCATGATTTCCCCAGTTCACAATATTCTTTAATCAGTGCCGTGTGTTGGTGAGGTTAGGAATTATCCATTGAAAATAATTTTATCAATATGGCTTTTTGGAGACCTTTCGAAGCATATAATAAAATTCAGTTGAGATAACATGTGTCTACTTTTACATGGGGCGATCAATTGCTATGATTGTAGGAATAAGTAACTGAAAAAATACCACTGAAAAATAATATACCGACGCCAATGTCAAGGTGGCAACTGGAAAGAGAATTCCTTCTCCAAACTTTTTATGTCGGTCCAATTGGGATTAGAAATAGGTATAGTTTTCCCAATATCAATTGCAGAAGCATAAAAAAGTCTTGCGGCGAAATCGTGTAAGCAGCAGTGGCGGAGATAACTAATTTTATTTAGATATTTTAAGATTTTAAAAATACTTCATAAATAATGAAAAATGAAAAAAAATTAAAGACAAGCTCTTATTTATACAAATACATTAAGAAAGGAAAATAATTTCTTTCATTGTTTGATGTAGGTTATTATTATATCCTAAAACGTATTTCGATCGGCACACACCAAGACCATAGACGCTACTGGTTTTTAATCTTTCATAGCTATTAAAACACAAATATAACGCGTGATTTATGACCTCCCATCGTAGACACACACCTGCCAGCATTATATCCGACTTGATTGGTCCAGACGAATCGGTTGTACAACTGACAGCCCTCACTCGAGTCCACGTTGACTATCGGCTCTTTTGATCTACCGTATGCCGACGGAAAATGTTTACGAGTAGTACAGATTATTTTTCGTTCCGTTTCTTCGCATATACGCTCGTGTTAGCGAAGTGAGTTTTCATTTGCTCCCTATAGAAACAGCTTCTGCAATTGATATTGGATGGACTATACTATAATAAAGATGCTTCGAAAAAATCAAATTTACTCGTCTCAAAACTATGATCGTACTCAGAATCATCCCCAGAACAAAAAAAGTAAAAATATACAGGGTGTTCCATTTGAAATTCTCAAGTTGGAATCTTTTCTGGCGAAACCGAAAGTGATGAGAGAGTATGAAATATTAAATTTTTTTCCAATTCTTGAATCTAACACCCCTGCCAAGTTTGAATATCATACCCTCGGAACTCTGTGGAAACCATGGTTTGTCTAAATAATACATTGACACCCGGTATATTCATTCAATGCCAATTGTTCAATTTCAACAAATTCCTTTCGATACCGGACGTTAATTTGCCGAAACTGAAGTAATCTTATCCGGTCAACCAGAGCACTTCCGCTCCTAACGAATAATTCCGATAAAAGCGTTTCTGAAATATTGGCATTGCTGATGGAAATGGCGAAAGAGATCTTGACCCACTTATAAAGCACTTTTAGAATGGTATTTATAGAGCACATTTATATGTATTGCATCCTTTAGCGTTTTCGAAAACGTGATATGAATATTAGGGAGTGTATGTTTTTAAAGAGCATTTCAGTGTGGAAATGTAAAAACATAACCTTAGTGTTCGTCCGTCCTTCCGATTGTCTATAATAAGAATAAAAAGCTTTATTCATTCGTACTTTCAGGAACACCATATTTTAACTGTTCCCTGTATGTATATATACAGCTGCATTTGCTATATTAAACGCAATTTGAGAGATTCAGCGAAGAACTCATACATACATCAAAATCCAACCAGATACGCTGATTCAATTAGAATCCGAAAACACGCAACAAGTTTGTATGAGATAAATAATAGTTTAAAAAAACTAAAAAACACGCTTTTATAGAAAACCAGACTAAAAAAATAGAAAATAAGAAAAATGTACTTTATAATTATTGATACCATGCACCCACGCTTTTTTCGAAATAAAATATATTTTTTTCTTATTTTCTATTTTTTTAGTCTGGTTTTCTATAAAAGCGTGTTTTTTAGTTTTTTTAAACTATTATTTATTTCTCACTTTTTAGTGTGGTTTATTCATAAAAGCGTGTTTTTTTAGTTTTTTTAAAAATATTATTTTTATTATTTTTTTGCAAATAAAAAAATGGAATGATCTTATCAAATTAGGTAATCATAATCTCCGACCCCAAAAACCACCACATACCAATGTTGAATAGAATCAGACCATACTCACAAAACCACAATTTTCCAATTTTTACAAAAGAATCATAATATTCGACCCAAAAAACCCCCACATACCAATTTTGAATAGAATCAGACCATAATCACAAAACTCGGCCGCCATTTTAAAGCCGCCATCTTGAATTTTCCAATTTTTACAAAAGAATCATAATATTCGACCCCAAAAACCCCCACATACCAATTTTGAATAGAATCAGACCATAATCACAAAACTCGTCGCCATTTTAAAGCCGCCATCTTGAATTTTCCATTTTTACAAAAGAATCATAATATTCGACCCCAAAAACCCCCACATACCAATTTTGAATAGAATCAGACCATAATCACAAAACTCGTCCACCATTTTGGAGCCGCCATCTTGACTTTTTCAATTTTGTCAAAAGAATTATAATCTCCGACCACGAAAACCCTACAAATTTTGAATAGAATCAGACCATAATCACAAAACTCGTCCACCATTTTGAAGCCGCCATCTTGAATTTTCCAATTTTACAAAAGAATCATAATATTTGACCCCAAAAATCCCCACATACCAATTTTGAATAGAATCAGACCATAATCACAGAACTCGTCCACCATTTTGGAGCCGCCATCTTGAATTTTTCGATTTTGACAAAAGGATCATAATCTCCGACCACAAAAACCCTAGGATACCAATTTTGAAGCGAATCGGACCATAATCACAAAACTCGTACGCCATATTGGAGCCGCCATTTTGTTTTTTCTTCACACAAAAATTTCTTAATGCATTGTCACCGGAATTATGTACACCTGCCAAATTTCAAATCATTCGGACGTCTGGAAGTGGGTCAAAATCGCGCCCAAAGGAGTCGGTTACAAACAAACAAACAAACATACAAGTGAAGCTAATATAAAGCGTGTAAAAACTCCTTCACTGGCAGGAGCAAAACTATTCAATCACCTACCTTCCGACATAAAAGATGTCAAGCCTTTAAAATTATTCAAAAAAAAACTCAGGTTATTCTTAACGACCCATAGTTTCTATTCCACCATAGAATATCTCAATTTCAGGTGATCGAAAAACTGTAAACTGTACATATCAATTTACTTTGTGGGGATTTTTCTCAATTTCGGTGATCGAAAAACTGTAAACTGTACATATCAATTTACTTTGTGGGGATTTTTATATTGTTATAGTGGTAACCTATGTTTATATGTAATCTTATATTATATTTTATATATTCCTATGTTGTTATGATGATGATATTATTTGATGTTATATATGTACACACTGCTACTTAGTGACCTATTTTATATTTCTGTCACAACTCTGTGGCTCCATAACTTGTGTGGTTCTTTATTGAATCTCCGATATACCAAAATTTCTGTCATTTGTACATTGACGTAATGGACTATATGCCCATTGTGACCTATCCTATATCATGTATTTGATCATAAAGGACCAATAAATATTATATTCTATTATAAAAGGAAAAACATCATAAATAGTATCAATGTCTACACTACAATGCCGCCGAGGCAAAATATACTTGCCTCTTTTCTCGTCTTGTTCGAGATAAAAGGGGATTTTCACTCGAAAACATCAAGACAAGACAGGCCACGTGTGCATTCTTTGAGTTTCCTTTTCTTTTTATGGGGTTCTTGGGCTAGAAATATAGTTTTATTCCATTCTACCATGTCGCCATCGGATTTCAGAGAGAGAGAGAGACGGAGATATATGCGTTTATTGTCTGAACAAAACATTTTCTTATTGACAAACGTTTACCTATAAAGTAGTCGTAGAAGTAAATAATAATATACAGGGTGTTTCTTAAGTACGTGTAGAAAATTTAGAAGCATGTTGCTGACGTCAAAATAAGAAGAAAAGTTCCTATAAACATATGTCCGCAAGTTATTCGTTTCTGAGATGCAGGGTGTCAAAGTTGAATTCTTATTTTTATTTTTGGTGAATACATTTCAAAATAATTGTGATATTTGAGTGAAGTTTGGTATCTGGGAGTATTTTTCAATGACAAAATCAAATTTGATGTTAGTTTGTCTCTTTCGTGGGGTGGGCTACATGTCTTTTCAGTCATTTTAAATGTCATAACTTTTTTGTACGTACCTGTATCACGTTTTCTAGTGGAAAAATCGATTTTTCTAACATTTTTGTGTAAAAAATATATTCTTGTTAAAGTTATTGGGATTTGAAATAATCGTTGCAAGTGATTTTGAATGACGAGATTCTTAAATTCAAAATTAATTGTCTTCAATTTCATTTTAAAATAGGAATCGGGTGTTACTACAATTTAATACTAATAATAATAACAGTAATTAAGACCAATTTATTACTAAAACAGTTAATTGAGGGTAATAATTAGAGTAATTGTTCAAAATGGCCACCTTGCACTATTATGCATGCGCCCGCTCGTCGTCTCATGGACCCACGTAAACGTGTATTTCGCCTAGCTGGTGTATTTCGCCTAGCGTCACATCCAACAATGAATCGTCGACGAAATTGTTCTTTGGTTTCTATTGGCACCATATAAACTAGGGCCTTCAAGGTACCTACAAAAAAAAAACGATTGGAATTAAATTCGAGGACCTCGGAGGCCAGAATTTATTTGGAACTTCAGCGCCTCGACCAATCCATCTGTTTCTAAATCGCTGATTTAAAAATTCACGAACAATTAAAGTGAAATGCGCTGGCGCTCCATCATGCATAATAGTTATTTATGTATCAAGGGCGTAAAATAGGCTTTTATGGACCGCAGCGTGTAAGTAATAGCCCGAGCGATACCGAGTGCTATTAACACGCCTAGGTCCATAAAAGCAAATTACGCCCGAAATACATACAAAATTTTATGCACGACCGGTATATTTGATGTCATGTAGATAGATACCTCTTTATATCTAGAACATGATAAAAATACATCAAGGCTGCCGTGAGGATGTATATTCATATCATATCGGAAACAGAATAAATCAAGAAGTGATGGAATGAATGTTACCATGGCAACTCAGTCAATTTTTCGAAATAAGATTATATAGGCTAGTAGCCATATTTGCTGTCAATTTTTGTGATCACAGATAATTTATTACTGATTTTGAAATGGATTCAAGCGACGAAGAAAGTGTGAATTGTACTCCACCAGAAATAAGTAAAGCAGCTGAGGATGCGAAATTGAGTTTATTGCCAAGTAAATCCAAGAAAATATACGACAAGGTGTATGAAGAATTCGTGAGGTGGTGCAACGGGAAAAATGTAAAAAATAAGAAAAACACAGAGACTGTACTTCTTGCCTATTTTCTGGAAAAATCTAAATATTGTAAGCCCTCTACCATGTGGTCATATTATTCCATGCTGAAAGCTACTTTAAATGTACATGATAATATAGATATCAGTAGATACGCAAGATTGATAGCTTTTTGGAAACTAAAATTTGATGGTTATAAACCAAAGAAATCGAAGATTCTAAGCAGAGAAGAAATCGAGTTATTTTTGAGGGAAGCACCAGACGATTTGTATCTTATGATGAAAGTAAGTTCTAATTTCATGTTTTCTCAATGTTCAGTATGTTAATCTGAGAATTTATTGTAGGTAGCACTGATTTTATTCTAAGCAGAGAAGAAATCGAGTTATTTTTGAGGGAAGCACCAGACGATTTGTATCTTATGTCGCCGCGAAGAATTGGCAAATATCACAGTGGACGACATTCAAGATTTCGACATTCTTACTCATAACTATACGAAAAACCAAAACGAAGATAGATCGAGTATTTACTGTAATCGATAAAGAACAGAAATCGCCAAGTTATTTGGATATTTACAGAAAATATTCTTCCTTGCCAGATCAGAATGATCAAAAGCGGTTTTTTTTATATTATGAAAATGGCAAGTGTACGAGACAGGTTATCGGAAAAAATGCATTCGGTCAAATACCATTCAGAATAGCCACTTACCTAGGTATTTCTAATGCGAAAGAATATACTGGTCTACTGCTTAGACGTTCCTCAGCAACTATGTTAGCAGATGCGGGAGGATATAATCAACATTAAAAGACATGCTGGGTGGAAGTCGACGACTGTTGCGGAAGGTTATATTGAAAATTCAGTTGCAAATAAGCTGAAGATTGCTAAGAAAATTGTAGAAAATGATGAGCCTTCTACTAGCCATTGCAGACAATCTGAAAATATTGCTCACTACTCTGAAACACCAGATAATAACATGCATTCTCTTCAGACTTCTAGTAATGAGGAATCAGTTGAAATCAGTAACTATCTGCAACAACAGAAAACAACAAATCCAAATATTTCCATAAATAACTGTTCTAATTGTATTAAAATATACAGTGCTAGTCAAAAGTCCCCTCCCCCCCTCGTATTTTTGAACGGGTATACTTATAATAATGAAATTTGGAGGGTGGAAATAAACGGATGTAGGCTTCTCAACTGGTCATAACAGGTGACGCAATAGTCATAAATGACGTCACAAGGCCACTGTGACCAATAATTTTAAATGGGACCCTATGGCAAGTGACAGCTCGTTTGAAAGGTATTGAAAATACCTATTCAGTCATACCAATTTTGTTTGGGTTTCGGCTGATTTTGATTGATAAATTGAAGAAATACGAAAATTATAGTTTCTTATTTATTAATAAAGATTTAAGAACCAGTTCTTATAATAAGTGTTCAAAATGTGCTCCATCTACTTCTGGCAGTAATGCATCCTATTGCTTAACTCTTGTCGTACTCTTCCCAGTGTGTACGGAGAGTGCCTACATTCTTCAACAATTCGTTGTTTCAGAATGGCAATACTGTCAGGTGCTGTAGCGTAAACCTTAGATTTCAAGTACCCCCATAGAAAAAATCTAATGGTGTAGGTCCGGTGACCGAGCTGGCCATTCGATCGAACCTCGTCGTCAATCCATCTACCACGATATTCTTCATCTAGGTAACGTCTTACTGCACCGTAATGGTGTGCAGGAGCACCATCTTGTTGAAACGTTATTTCCAAGTTGTCGAATTCATCTGGATTTACTTCTAGAATTTCAAGAATTAACGCCTCAATATCATTTTGTAACATCTCCAGATACAATTCACCGGTTGAGTTAGCATTGAGAAAAGAGGCCTAACTATGGGTTTCCAAATACCGCCAACGTTTACTTTTCTGGAAATTGAGTATGTTTTCACGAAAGTGTGAGGATTTGTGTCACTCCAATACCTCACATTTTGAGTGCTTAACATTCCATTGAGAAAGAAAGTACTTTCGTCACTAAAACAAATTGTCTGTATGTAGCCTGGTTGTTGGTTCATTTTATTGGCATAGTTTCACAGAATTCTAGTCTTCGGTCGGGTCATCATCGAAAGTTGGTGCACCTATTTGTATGGATGAAATTTGTTTTAGCCAACACCCTTATGTACTGTCCTTTGACTGACTTCACAGATAGACGCAACTTGGGCTGTGGAAGTAGGGTTTACTACCATTTCTCAATTATGTCAATTTTTGTCATCACTAATTGTTGGTCGACCAGATCGTTTGGCATCTTGAACACTACCTGATGCTTCAATCGAAGAAGCTCCCTCAAATAAACCCTCGATATAGGGCGATCGGGTACCTCTCATTAAACAGTCGTTCCGCTGCATGGAAATTGTTCTACATTCACCAATTATTAAGATAGCTGCTACTTTGTCGGCTACAGTACGTACCATTTTGCCTATGTAAACACTTAAACGTCTCGTTAAACAATAAACTTAGGTAAATTTTCAAGGTATAAACACTTTTGACAAGTAGAGAATTCAAAACGTAACCTTTTGACAATTAACCAGAGGGGTACTTAAAATCTTTGTAATTAAATGCGAAACTATAATTTTCGTATTTCTTCAATTTATCAATCAAAATCAGCTCGAGCAAACAAAATTGGTTTGACTGAATAGGTATTTTCAATCCTTTCAAACGCAGGCTGTCACTTGCCATAGGGTCCTTTAAAATTATGGTCACAGTGGCCTGTGGACCGCATTATGACTATTGTCACCTGTTATGACAGTTGAGCACTGTCGTTTATTTCCACCTCAAATTTCATTATTTAGGTACCACGTTCAAAGATACGAGGGAGGGGACTTTTGACTAGCACTGTATAGTGTTAATTCATTTTTTAAATTAATTTATGTTCATTGTTTTCGTTATATTATTGTTAATAATGTTTTGGGTTTGATTATATGATCCATCGGAATATAGATTTCTATCGATATGAGATTGAATTCACTTTAGCGCCTGTTCAACGATTTTATCGCCCGCCGGGCGATAAAGTAGTCCGCGGGCGCTAAAGTGCTACTTTACGCCCGCAAATCCGGGCGCTAAAGTGCTACTTTACGCCCGGTCGTACATAAACCATATTCTTTGTCTCAGTAAAAGTGGAATGCCTTCCAAGTAATTCAGGCAAAATATTTTCAAGGAAATCTTGATAAGAATTTCCATTAAGAGTCCCTGGAAAAAAGTGGGGACAAATCAAATAATCCCCAACAATACCAATCCACACATTCAATTAAAACTGGTGTTGAAACCTGGACTGAACTTTGGCGGAGGTTTCGTCACTACCACATGTTATTTGAAAATGCCTCGTCAGTGAATATCTCTGCAGTAAATTGAGAGTTTTGTGCATTTTCTGCGTAAACATTAGCAAAATGTTACACGGGAAGAAATCTCAGGGCAACAATGCTTGGACACGCTGTATGGATAAGGATACAACTGATTTTGTTTGAGAATAACTTGACATTTGTGATGTGCGTTCAGATTTTGCGCAATTTTTCTCGTGCTTGTCTATGGATCTTCTGGATTGCCTCGAAGAACAGCGTCTTCAACTTCTGGTGTCTTAGTAGTCAACGGTCTGCCTGCACTGGAGCTTTTGGAGGATCTGACTTCATAAGCCGCTGAAAAGGTTTCTGAATGTCTGCTGATTCGGCTCGTGATTGGGGAATCTTTCATTATAATGGTAACGTAAGCTAATGGTTTAAGTAATTTTTCACCGATCACAACTTATTTATATTGCGTACGCGCTTATAGCTCGATGGTATGGGCTCGTTCAGACTGTCCACTCCTCTTGAGGCTCTCTATTTATCTCCGATACAGCTTTCTCGATGTTTCGAATTCTTCCAGTTGAACGGCGGTTCCAATTGTTTCCAATATTGACCGTTGCATTCGCAGGAGGGACTGGATGGTTCTCGAACATCTCCGGGGATGATCTCATCGCTGTCGACGGCAACATGTGAGGCGACAGGTCCGGCCTAGGTTCGTTATTGCCCGCTTCTTAAAGACTATTTCGTCCCGAAATTTCATCCTTGAGTGTGACGATATCTGCCGGACTCCCATATCTGACCGTGAAGTTCGATGCGATAACATCACGGTCTCATGATCGGTCGTGGAAGAGGGTTACAGCAAACCAAAATCTTGACGCCGCTGGATCGAATATCGCCTCCAGCATACTTCTTATGACTCCGGTCCATCAATACCACAGGACAATTTTGGGTCTAGATCCACCAGATCGGTCCTTCAGTATCTCTCAGTTTGGTGAGTACTCTTGACATCTTCATAGGACGGTTTATCTTGGGAATGCCTTTTGGTAACTAGGGTAGTAGATGTTTCTCTGGCCTTTCTTCAACTAGACACCAACTTTTGGATTCTGCCCCGCAGTGTTTGGAGTTGACCAAATTTCTGAGAACACTACGGCGATGCCCCTGGACATTCGAAGATCTTCTGCCACACAGTTCAGCGTAGTACGGCACCTCGAAGGTCTCGTGACTCCTCTCTGAGTAACCCCATGTAGAACTTTCTGCCCGTTTGAATACAAGGACATAAACTTCTCGAACGTCATATATCCTCCGTGGCTTGAGGGTGCGAACGTATGGTTTAGCGTAAGGGGCCAACCTGTTGAAATGGACGACCCTTGGTTTCCCTCGGGGTGCTTATGGATTCGGTACACAAGGTCGTTTATCCTTTTCACGATTTTATACGGGCCTTCCTCGAGTTCCGCAACTTTGGTGATAGTCCACGCGATGTTGTACAGCCAAACCAGGTCATCAACTTAAATCCTCCTCGTCGGCCTTGATGTCATAGGTCTTCTTCATTTTATCGCTGGCACTCTGGATGTTCAACCGGACTCGTTCGTGGATGTCGTCCATTCTCTGCCGAAGTTTTGCTGACGTAGTCCTCCCGCAGTAAGTTGTCCTGGCGGTATCCCAAACTTCAGGTCACAAGGCGGTCGCAGTTCTCGGCCCATTATAATACTAGCAGGAGTTTGACCGGTTGACTCGGGCTGACGGATCGATAGGCCATCAGGAACAAATGAAGATACTGGTCCCAGTCTCTTTGATGGTCAGAACAACGCGGACAAGTGGCGGTTGATCGTCCTGATTCATCCGTTCCCATTCCATGGACTGCGGATGTAGGGCCGTCGGTTCTACCTTGCGGATGTTCAGCAGTAGACATATTTCTTGGAAAAGGTTGATTCGAAATTTCGCCTTGATCGAGTGCAGCTCCATTGGAATACCGAATCGACATATCATTCTTTCACCAAGACATCGGCGACGGTGAGGGTTCCCTGGTTGGCGGGGCATAGGCTTCAACCCATTTTACTGGAAGTGGTCCATTGCCAGGATTTTTTTTCCCCGTGGTCGGATGGGGAAACGTGTCAATGGCGATTCTCCCCAACGGGCTGCCTACGTTGTACTGACGCATCGGGCTGGGCTGAGGTCCATTGCTGCAGCGCAGCTGCTGCACCAGTCCTGGACGTGCGACAATTGGCCCAAAAAAACCGTTCCCTCACTTTCGCAGGTTCTTTCCCCCCAGATGTCCCCCGGCTTGTGGTTTTCGCGACTTCCCTCTCTTCTTTTTCCGGGGAACAATTTTTGGCGTCTCTTCCCACCAATTGCTCAACACACGTTTGGATCCCATTGCCCAGAAGAGGCTTTTCGCCTGGGATTTAACAGCCGGCGGAAAACTGGGGCCTCGCCATGATCTTCGATGCGCCAGCTGACGACTAACCCAAAGGTGGGGGGTTCTCTTGGTCTTTCTGGATCTTTGTCATTCCAGTTGTCATCCATTCGGGGTTTTCTAAAAAGGGGTGTTGCTTTTTTTCTCTTCTGCTCGTCGGCATTGTGGGAATCATCTGGACATGGTCTTCGCGACAAGCATCTCTCTGGGCTAGTTCCGGCTCGTGTTCGATCTCGAAATCAGATTTTTGGGAGTCTCTGGGCCCGGGGGTGTTTACTTGCCCCTCGGATTTTTGAACTGTAAGAGCCAGGGGCTGCATGGTGGGTTCTCAGCGGGGAATCTTCTTCCATACATTACTTGTGAATGCTCCCTCCGGCACAGCTCTTCGGTACACAGTAATTGCGTCTGGTTTGCGGGAGCGTCTTGCTGAAATAACCTGACCTTCTCCTGCCCTCCTGGATCTGAGATAGGACACCAAGTCCCACGTTGCTGGCGTCCGTATCCAAAATGAATTTCCCCGTTGGGTAGGATACCCTCAGAACAGGTGGTTTAATCAAGGTTTCGCTAAAACCTGAAGGGAGTCTTGGCATTCTTCGGACCCCCCTGGAACTTTGTTTGACCGGGCGGCTTTGGGCGCTTTGCGACCATATCGGCGATAGTACGTGCAAAAACCCAAAAGGGAAAACCCTTCAAGTTGGTGAATGTCTTTTGGGAGGGCATCTACCCGATTGTCCCACTGTTTTTCCCTTTCCCCCAGAGAAACGTGGGAGGTATGTACTTTTTTTTGGAAAAAAGGGGGGGAAAACTTAGGGCTGCCTCGTACAGAATACTTCCCCCAATTTTTTCACGTGGTCCTCGAACGATCTGCGGACAATTATGTCGTCGGAACACTAGACCGTTTCCATGAGCCCCTTCTTTTACTTTTTCCATCAATCTTTCGAATGTGGCGGGAGCATTACAGGCCCGAATGGCATAACGGTGACTGCCATAATCCTGAGCCGATGGTAAAGCGTCTTTTCTCGTCTTCCTGAGCGGTTCTCGCCAGTATCCACTCTTCGGGTCGGGGTCGAGAAAATCGTGGAACCAGCCAACGTGTCTGGGGTAAATTATTCCGGGGGCTGCTGACATTTATTAAGTTGGCGATAGTCTCCGGTGACCCACCCTTTTTTCTTCACCAGTACGACGGGGAGGGACGGGACTCAGACGGTTCGATAACTCCTTCTTTTCCCCCTATCGGGGTGCTTTGTCAACCTCGTTCTTGCCCCCAGGAGTCTTCTTGCTGATTGCCGGATCGGTCCCGGGGACCGGGATCTCGCGGACCTAGTTCCCCGGCTTTCTGCGTAGGGAAAGGGATTGACGTTTTAAATTTTGGGTTTTGGGGTGTTGGGCTGGTTTTTTTTTCTTTGGAGGATGGTAATAATTTCTCCTGGGTTTTGTGGGCAGGGGTTTTTGGGTTCTATGGGGCCGGACGCCCCGGATCACGGATGAAACTGACGAGCATTTCCCCAAAATTGTTCCTTTCCGGACTGGGAATATGACCGGGGGTGGGCCTCGGCAATTTGTCAGCACGCAACAAGGTCTTCCCCCATCAATCCCTCGTCAATTTTTTCATCATGGAGTTTGGGTCGAACCTCACCACGTCTCCATGCCCCGCCCCCCGTCCCGGCGAGCCTCCCTGTTTCCCGCCCTCTGGGTACGCTTATCTTCAGCCAACAGCACACGGATCAACTCTTCCTTCTCCCAGGGTACCAGCTCTTCTCCGTTGACACGTAGGACGCCTCTTTGAAATCCCAAATTTAAACCTCTGATTCATGATGTCATTCCGATGATTGCATCGTCTTCGATTCCCTACAAGTGCCTGATGTTTTTCCTTTTGTGTTGCCAAATTCATGGGCTTGCCATATACAGTGGGTGGCCCTGTGCTGTCGTAGCTTCGGTGTCAGTTCAATCCGTTTCGTTTTTCTCCCCCAAAGAAGGCCCCATGTCCTAGTCGCACCCGTATCTGCCCCGCAATTTCCCAAAGGGTCGTTATTGATGAGACCTTCGAAAACACCTTGTTCTGTCGTTGAAGCATAGCGACATATGCGTTGTTAAACGGGCTTGCCGGACACATTCCGACGATTGCCTATTGAAACCCTTTTTTGGTTTTCCCATCGGAAAATCGTTTAATTTACTTTCGCACATTCCCAAATTTTCGACAATTCCGGCATCCCATGCTTTCTCAGGCAACACTTCCTTCATCACTTTTCTTAAGCAGCTTCGGGTTGCGGCTCGGGTCCCTCCATCGTTTTAACTTCTGGCTTTTGCAGCTTGTTTTGCTGCCTCAAATTCAAAGGGTCTGGGTAAACCACTAGATGTGTTGGACGACTACCTAACGCTGGTTTCCGGGGGGGCCGTTAAGACCGAACTTCGCGGATAAAAACGGTGCGGGGCGAACAGGGGTCAATTCAGTTCGAATTCTTTGGGGGTTCGCCGATTTCGAGCCCATTTTCGGGTTTGGGGGTGGTATACGTCTGGGCCTGCCCTATCGTAATTCTAGATGTTTAATCATGACCCTGTCCCTCCGTTTTTTGGGCGGTAAAAGGGTTTTTAGAATATTCGTCGCTTCTCCACGTAATGCAAGTGTTAGTGCTACAGCTCTTTCCTGCATTCCATCCCTTGCTTTGGCCGCTGCTTCAAACTGTCGGGTATTTTTTCCCTGGAGCCGTCGAATTGGGGGGCGGAAAACTTTATTTTTAGAAATGCCTTGACATCTTGCCCGACTTTATCAAGTTCAAACTCTCCAGCAGGGCATCTTTTTTTACCTGTGGAGGGCGCACTATAAATTTCCCGTTTTCAGCTCGATCTTTCCCCCCAAAATTGCACCCTCCTCGACGGTTCATTTTTTTTCTAGCGTTTGCCAGGTTTTCTTTTGCCCTGTGTTTCCTGGGGCTTATCTTCCAGGCTCGATTTTCTTGAGCTTCTCTTCCAGATTTCTAAACCTTTTCCCAGATTTATAAATTTTTTTTGAAGCCTCTAGTTTTCCCGGGGAACCAACTTCTTTTTAGTCCAATTTTGTTGCAGCTCTTTTTTTAAAGTTCTATTATCGGACTGGGTCACCTCGGACTTCAATAAATTGTTTCGGGGTCCTCACCTTTTGGGATAAGTCCTTCTGCAAGTTTTTTCCTGGAGTACTTTTTTTTTACCCACGTTTTTTCCCATTTCCCCTTTCCCCCAAATTTCCTGTTCAATTCCGCTACCTTCAAATCCGAAAGGGCCCAACTTTTCTTGAACACATTTTGTCTTTGGGGGATAGTCTGTTTCTTATCTTTTGGGTAAAATTCCTTCGCGAATTTTTTTCCCACGGGCCACCAGTCTATTGTCTGTTTCACGCGAAGGTGTATCGTTTATATTACGCACAATTAAAAAACTGCAAAAACCCGGGGCCCCTGTCTATTTTCTGTTTCACGCGAACATTAAACCGGGTTTTCCCAAAATTGTCACTTCGCAAAAACCCGGGGCCCCTGTCGGGTTTGGGCGTACAAGGTCTATCAATTTATTTCTGACTATCCACTCCACGATCGGATTTTCAAATCTCCCCTCCCGACCAATTTACGTAAAAACAACTTGGTTTTAAATTTTATTTCACGAATCAAAAACCTTTATATTACTACGCCACTGTATGGCTCGATGGTAGGGGCTCGTTCAGACTGTCCACTCCCTCTTGAGGGCTCTCTTTTATCTCGGTGGCTTTCTCGATGTTTCAGTTTTTTGTTGGCGCGCGTTTCAATTGTTTCCAATATTGACCCTTGCATTACGCGGAAGAGGGACTGGATGTTTTGGGAAAATCTCGGGGAGGGTCTCGTGGCAGGGCCTGGGGCGGTTGGTTTCGTTACAATAAATCGGTTTGGGCCCCCGAAGCGATTGCTGCAAACCGGTATCCCTCATTTGGCAACCTTTTCCCTGTAAAGCTGCCATTTTGAAAAAAATTGAACCCCAAATCCAGAAACTCGCCATAAGGGAAAGGTTGTAATGACGGACTTCCTGGATGTTCTTTAAATCGGAAAAAGGGGTAAAAACGGGCCCAAAAAAAAGGGGTAGAATAAGTGTTGAATGTGAAGACCGATGAAGCATACATTTAATCGATATTTTCCGGGGGGCACGACCCGGGAAATATTAAATTTTCGTTTTCCCAAACTTCAGAAATGTGCGCGAGGCATAAAATATTTTCAAATCGATACAGGTACATTTCAAAAAAAAAATTTAAAAAAATGACGAAAGCTTTTGGGGGGCCCACCCGAAGAGACTCTTATCCTGTTTTTTCATTTTTTAAAAAACCGGATGACTCTTGGTCCTTGGGCTCCAAAACTGCGGGGCGGGATCACCCCCGGACAAATGTTTGGGGCTCTCTATTTTGACGTGAAAGCCTTATTTTACCGTCGTTCAAATCTATAGATCGTAGTCGGAAATACTACCAATCACCAATCGGTTTCGGGGGGGGATCGGGACCACTACTGCTCTCTTTAGGGGGTGATATAAATTCTATGATAAACCGGGGCTTATTTTTTTCTCGCTGGTTGCAGCTTTCGATACTATGAATCACACCCTTTAAATATCTAGGTTTGCACCACTGGGTTTTGGTGCAAAATTTATACTTCCCTTTTTTTCAAACAAACCAGTGTGTTCGGGGTTAAAATAGAAATCAAGTTATTTGAACGTATCGCGGCACTCCCGAGGGTTTTGTACTATCCCCTCCTTTTAATTTTATACCTCGGGTTTTCATCCCAGTTCACATTCATACCCGGGTAGCGGGGGGGTACAAATCTCTACTACTCGGCAGCAACATCTTTAGATCAGACATATTTTGGGGGAGAGATAAAACAGCTGGTTTCAAAACAAAAACATCTCAATATAAACCCCCCGAAATCTTCTCTGATTGGGCTGAGAAAAAAGGCAAAGGTTATAATGCGTATCGATTGGGAAAAAAGGGCAAAAAGGTCGGTTTTTTCGAAAAATTAAAAGCCGGGTTTTGGGTTTTTGATAATAACCAATTTCTCTGAGAAACCTCATAACCCATTTAATGAAGGGTCTCATTCCCGAAATTTTTGGGGGGGAATTTAGAATCCCCTGTGTGACACTTTAATTTTATCGATTTTCAACTACTGCGACATTCGGGATGTATCTTGGGGGGTTTTCGGTCGAGTTCAGAATACGTAGGGGGGCATATTTGGCGGGTTTTTGGGGTACGTCCTAATAAACTTGACTGGTTAAAATGCACAACAGAAGAGAACTTCATCATGCCATTTTAAAAAATTTTTTGGAAACAAACACCTTCTACTCCTTGAAAACTCAATCAGACCAAGTACACACAGAGCCCTTCGATATATCACTAATTGTCAATTCCCATCACAAAACCCCGTTTTCTTTGAACGATCTTTCTCTTACCACTCCGTTGTCTGTATACCTCCATCGGTAAACATGAAAACTCTTACAAATTTCCGACGTAAACAAACAATATCTCCGGGATAAACAGCGATAGTCCCTTTTTGAATTCATTTTACCAGATTATCTCCTCTTACTTTTTTTTCTGTATTTTTCCCCTACTTATTTTTTTTTATCCTTTTTTTATTTTTTATCACAGATCATATATTATTTTTTTTCCCTTATCATTATATGATTATTATTTTTTTTTATCATTTTTTATTATAAATGTACATGACATTGTAATTTATAACTTGGTTGAGTGGAAGAATGCTATGAGCTAAACTCCGCCAAGTAAAATAAAATCCATTTTTTTATTTTTAAACTTAAAACACCCTGTATAAAAATGCGTTAACACCCATTAATTAAAATCTAAAATATAAAAATTGCAAGTTTTAAAAATATTTCTGATTTTTTTTGAACCTGTGCAACAGCGGGATGCCTCCCAATATAACTCATGCCCACAAAAAAAGTTATATTGTATATACAATATTTTATTTTTTTTTGTTCTGATGTCATCTTGTTTCCAATCTTTTCTATATATGTTTTAGTTGTTTTGTAATTGAGCGTTTTCCAAAAATTTTTTCCCCTTTATCGCATTGTTCTTGGTTCTTTTAAACAATGCATGGACATGTATCCGTAGTCATCTATTATCTCTTGGCCTAAAGTTCTATACTTTTTTGTTCTATTGTTTTTTGTTGGGTTTTCTTTTCAATTTTTATTGACTTCTTTTAGGGGTTTAAATTTTTTTTTTTATGTATGTTTGAGATCAAAGGGAATAATTTGTTTTATTCGTCCGTGCTGATGACTGTGGCATTATTTTTCAACTGGAGGGATTTTGTTTTATCGTCGGGAAATTGCATTTCTCTAGTATTTATTCAAATTACTTAGGATGGGGGTGTGTGGTGTGTTTTTTTTGGATCAATTTTCGGGGGGTAAATTTTGAGGGTGTTGTCTCTATGACAACCATTTCTAGGGTGGTCTATCCAGGGGCAAAAAACGAAATTCCGGCCTTCACTTTTTTCCCCTTTCTGGCATTTTTTTATGATAAATGGTTTACTTTGTTGAGGATTTGATTGTTTTTTTATTTGTTAAGTAATATTGTTTGAATTGTATTCCTTTTGCTTTTTTGTGCTGTAGAGATACTGGGATTTCTCCGGTATTGATTAAAATTTTATGACTTTAACATGTTTTTTGCGGTGACAAAAATTTCCCAAACCCAAAAAATAATATTGAAGAACAAACCTAATTTTGGAATGATAATCCCCCGGAATGAAAATTCAAGAAAAGGAAGGGTCGTTTATTTTTCTTCGAGCAAATTTTTTGATTTGAGATTACTTGTTTGGGTGTTTGTTGATTCAATGGATTTAAAAATTTTTAAAAAAGGGAGTTCTGCCCAATTTCCCAAATACAATCTTCCCAAAGAAGAATGAACCCACGGGTTTGCTTGATCGGGTTTGTATAAGGGCTAACCGGTGACATTTCCCCGTTCCCCCCTAAATAGCTTTAGTTGAATAGGCGGAAATTCTGAAAACCTCTCGTGGGTTGGGGGGGGCAACCGGACGTTTTTGTTTTCAGGGCAATCCTGAAGACATTATGGGCGAAAACGCATTTGCGTTTGTCGTTCTGGCCTTTAATAATCAGGGGCGAAACTAACCATAAAGACGACGATAGGAGGAAATTTAAAGGGAGGCTACTAGGGGCACCCTTTGGGTTTGGAACCTGCGGTTTGGGGTTTTGGCGGATTAGAGCACGCGATAAAATCAAAATTAGTTTTCGTTACTGCGATAGTTTATGGTATTTAATGGAGAGTTCGACGTTCAGTGTTGCGGTTATTTCCCGGAGAATGGATTATATGGGGTTTGGTTTGGGGCATGGTTTCCAAGGGAATTTTTTATTTTATAGTGGGGTTTATCTATTCGTGCTGGCTCAATCGGTATGTTTGATCCGCACTGTACGATACGTTAATGACCCGATTCTCCTTTTCAAGTGACAAAATGGGCGTTGGGTGAACGTTGACAAATCAACACTCATTTTTGTGATTGAAATAAAATTTAATTTAAAGACTTATAAAACGGATTTGTTTTCGTGGCCTTTCGAATTATTTTTGTCGGCTTTTACTTTTAAACCCAGTATTTTAAATGGGGATCACTTTTTTAACATTTGGAATGGGGGGGTTTCCGTTTGATACAAGTTGGGATGGACTATTAATGCTTAATTTCGGGCGTATCTCGCACGGGGGCATTAAAATAACACAATTCAAATAAACATGGATATCCCCAAAATTCGAAATTTCCCGTGTTTCGGTCACCATGGTTTTGAAACACATGTTCTAATTTTTTTGTAAAATCAACAAATCATTCTACTGCTTTTTTGGCAAAGGCATAATTGGGTTTTGAGTATTATGGGCATATGAAAAAAGCTAAAAAGATATGATAAGGACAACATTTCAAAGATTCCAAATAACGGGAAAATTTTTTGAATTTTTGAAGAGTAAATATGGTATTCAGGTTATTAAATTGTGAGTCAATGTTAAACCCTAGGAATTAACTGATTTTTTCTGTACAATGATTTGTTTGCTCTTCCTACTTTCACTGGAAAACTGGTATTCGTTTTATTGCTATTTAATACAAATCCGTTCCTGGAGCAGTAATTTTGCATATTCCCTTTTTCACTGTAGTACAATTTGGTTGTAGATGTCATTTACATATAAAAAGAAAGAAGTAGGACCGGACATTACCTTGGGGGACACCTGTTACGATTTTCAGGATAATGGGCCGTTGAGCCCAAACATATTGAGTTCTGCCAGTTAAAATAAGTTTAAAATCCATTTGAGACTTTGGACGACACCAAGGTGGTTTCTCGGAAGGGTTGGGTGACGTTGGTGTATGCGAAATCAATAAGAATACTAACCGTTTTTCACCATTATAAAATTTTGGGGGAAAACATGATTGACCAAAAAAGAGTAGCATCTTGAGTTGATAAACAAACTTGGAATCAATGCTTAGGGAATTCGTCGTGGTGTGAATTTTGGTGGACGTAGGTTTGATGATGGTTGAGAACCACCAGGCATTCATCGGTTAACGTTGAATGGTTGGAAAAGTTTGTACGTGATGAACTTCCACGTGGTATTGGGTGGGCTGGAAAAATCTTGAGACTTGAGGAATTTCAGAGCACCATGACCGATTTATGGTTTAAAAAAAGCCCGGAAACAATTGCCATTATTTGATCATTCTTTATTTTCCGGGCAACTTAGATTTTTTCTCTGCGAAGGTTGGGACTCTTAAATTCAATTTTCATTCTATGATTTTTTAAAGAAAAATTTATATTGCTCATTAACCCAATAAAAAAATTTATTCTGGTTAAAATTCAAAGTGGGTTTTCATTGATGAATGGTATCCGGGGTTTTTGAGACTTTTTTGTTTTCGTGAAACAGCGGGTTTCTTTATTAGTTCAAAGAGGAATTTTTTTAAAATTTTTGTGTCAGGGGGGTAGAATTCAGTTTAAAACGTTTAGTAAAGTTTTGAAATAATAATACGTTTAACGAGGTATGGGGCTCTTTAGCGCAGTTTTTTGGAAGTTCAATAATACAGAGATGAAAAAAATTCTTAAGAGTGTGGACTGGAAAATAAAAATTATTTCTTTTTTTGCGGGCGAATGGGCTCTCGTATACCAAAATTTCCAACTTTGAAAATGGGTGGTTTTATGCTACGAAAGATATTTCTGCTGGGTGAAAAAAATGTTCAAACTCTTTATTCCAAAATATAGAAAGGGTTTCCATGAACGGCTGTGCATGATTTGGGTCAAATGGGAAAAATCTTTATCAAAAATTTGGTTTCCATTCAAAAATTTTTGATTAGATTTTTTTTGTTTATATAGTCGGGTAACAATTTCCCGTATTACATCTTTGATTTTTTTATTCAGGGGAAATACTGCGGGATTTTTTGCCGGGATTTTCCTTTTCCTTGAAGCCTTGTCCTCGAAAGTCCCCGAACGGGATGACTGACATTTCTCGGGATTAATGCGTCTGACCTTTCCCAAATACCTTTCGGGGGAAAAGAAAAGGTTTTTTGAAATTTGAGAAAAAAAAATTGGCTTTGGTTTCAACTCCCTCAAACACGATGGGCCGATAAATTTTTTGAAGTGAAATTTCTGGTTGTGGTTTTGCTTTGGACAGATGGGGGTGGGTGAATGATTTTTGGTGAAATATAAATATTCATCTTTTGCAATAGTCTGTTATGGCCCTATACTGACTGGCGAGCCCCCAGCATATATTAAAAAGGGGAGAAATAATTTTTAACAATGGTTTTTCACAAAATTAAAAATTTTCATAATAATTACATAAGTCGGAATCAAGTAGCATTTTAGTGGAACATGGCGGCAGACTACAAACTTCGCGACACAATACTACCTTAATATACACGGTTCTATCACGCGGCGGCTACCAAAATGGGGAATACTTTTTCTGGATATCTTGCAGGCCATCTCATCGGTCCGTGTGTTGCCGATCAATATCTCAAATGTTTCATTCGGTAGGTTTACACTTACCGCTATACGGCGGCAGGGGGTGCACCATCCTGTTGAAATGAATGTTTTCGCGCGTAGGTGCTCCAAGAAAATGGGGAAGTTTGTCGATTTGGTTCCGCATTCGACCAGTTAACGCGATACCATCGTAAAATTTTGGTCCTAAAATAGATCATCGATGACATTTTGCCGCGCGATACGACTCTACGGAATAAGCGGTAGTTTGTCTTCCCAGCCAGTGTGGATTATTTTACGTTGGCGGCAATTTGTATGAATGCGTTCCATTATTATGGAAACGGCTTTCTCATCTGACCACGCGTATCAGCGGTACCATCTTCACGTGCCGTAGCTAACCAAACCAAGAAACGTAAAGTCTCCTCGTAATCTGTGGGTTGTAATCAGCAAGTGCAGATGAATTTTAAATGAACTGGGCAATTTTGAGGGCAAAACGGTGGTGGGCAGTACCTTCCACCAACATATGTTTCCACAATCCACAACCACTCTTCCTAAAACTGCAACGTGCATGCTCTTCCGAACAGCCAGCATTTTCTTTTTAAAGACAGTACGCTTTCTATGAAATGATCCACTTGTTGCCAAATTCGAAGCCAAGCGTGTGAAATACACTTAGCGCTTTGAAAGCAGCGTTCATCTATCAGAAGGGTATTTCTCTCTGTATGCGTAGGGCATCCGACGATTATTTTCACGACTTCATAAATCAGTATGCATATCAATTTCTCGATTGGTAAGGTTATCATCATTTTCACGGTTATTCATTCTTGAATGTCGGTTTCTCTGTTTTACGCACACAATATTGAGGGTATTAACTGTCAAGTTATAAACAAATGTATTCAAATGTTTCCGCATGGCACACTAAGGTTTTCATTTACAGGTATAGATTCTTCCAGTTCCACTACAATTCTAATAATTTGAAATTTGACGTTCTCCCTCGTAAATTTTAAAAATTGTTCATGAATTATGTTATTATTGAAGTCAAAATCAAGATTACACAAAATATCGTAGCCTGCAATTCTTCCAATTTGAAATTTCAATTGATGTTTTCTCCATGGAGTAATGTGGAAATACAAAATTAATAATGATACATCGTTGAAAGATAATTTTGGTAGAAGGCGTAAAGTACAAAAAAATATACAGGGGTGCTATTTGAAATAAAAAGTCAAGTCACTTCAGTCAAACCGGTGACTTTCAATTATTTTTTTTCAGTTGAAGGTTCCTTGAACGAATTGGAGATCATAGAGGGTTTTCCGGTAACGGTGGCTGAGATAATCCATTGGAACAGGTATACTGGGACACGGTATAGTGGCGACACTGGGCACGTTAAACAACTGACTGCAACGGCATGAATGTAGCAGCTCGATCTCTGTTCTGCAACATATTTTTTGCCAATGATGAACATCAGGCTGGCTGGATTCAGAACTTACATAACACTCCGATCGACTATAAGTAAACAGTGCTTTTCGTAAAATTACTGAACAAATTCATTTTGTATTTATGCATTTCTGAGGAATCTCCTGGAGGATGAGTTTTAATCTCAATTTGCCACATTTTATAGGGAAAATTAAATGTACAGGGTGATCAACGTTTTTACTAATTACGTCCGCGACAATTTTTTCAAATGGAACACCCTATGAAGCATTCAATTTTGGAATCTCCATGGAAAGCTGATTTCCAAAAATCTATCATACAGGGTTTGGACGTACGTTTGAATTCCAGTTAACTCTCGTAAAGTAGTGGATACGTTCGTGAGGCAAGGAATGTTGCTTTGGAAAGAACAGCGCTCAGAAGCAGAACAAATTTTTGACTTTCATTTTGTTCATAGAACATTAATACATACAGAATAGTTGGTATGGGAGAAATGACGTCATCGGTATTTTTCAATGGCAACTCCATTTTTTTCATTGAGGAGGGGATTATGAAAGGTATGGGTAGAGCTGGCAAAACAGAAAAACTATTTTGAAATAGAATTTAATAGCAATTAGAGCTTCAAACGATCAAATTAAATGTTCAAATTGTGCTCCGCGGTGCCGCGTAAGGCTATTTTCCATTACTTGACGGTAGCCACAGCGACCAGAATTTTGTTTTATTGCTGAATAGTGAAGTTATTTCTTTAAAGAATAACATATCTTATCTTTTGCATGGTACGTGGAACTTCATGGAAGGTAGTTAAATTAAATGAACGAAGAAGAATTGAAATTCTTTGCATGATTTTGAGACACAATGCGCACTAAGTAGTTGAATTGTTTAATGCAACTCATCGAATAAACAACCTAACTAACAAAGCATGGTGAGAACAAAGTTGGGTCAAAATACCACCCTGAATTTGGGCATGTCCGTGATCTTCCTAAATCTGAGGTCGTCCACCACCGCAGACGATTCAAACATGTTGTGTTGGCAGTGCATGAAAATCATCACACAACACTCAACCAATTGACTGCAGACTTTGTGCGATTCACCGAATTTCCACAAGGAAAAGCAAAACAGCATACTGCTGGTGCCTCGTACTTGAGCTGAATGAGACGGAAGGCACGGTCGGCGAAATCAATTCTGCGAACAACGTATGCAATAATAATAGTAATATTGGCAAAAATTAAAAAATCTGACGAAGCGTTTTGTTTTGGAACGTACGTATAGATAAAATTATACCGTTATTGGGCTACCAAAATCCCCAGGTGGACGATGAATTATCACCTCAAAATCACGGGGAATGAATGTGGGTGTGGCATAGTCGACGGAAAGAATTCTGGGTCCCTATTTCGCTGACGTGAACCTGACTGGTGCAATGGGTTTCTTGGTCGGGCGCTATTCCTGCACTATGGGTTTGTATCCAGATCTAGAGGAACGGTCTTCCACGAGAACTGATTTATTCTTCCAACAGGGTTCGTTTCTGTAGCGTAGCTGACTTCCGCGACCTGACTTGGATGTGGTGTTTCAAATTGGATAGGAAGAAGAGAAACCGATTGAGTGGCCAGCTAGATCTCCAGATTTGACACCACTTGATTACTTCTTTGTGGGGAAACTTAAAGGTATGTTAATAGGCCTGATAATTTAGAATATTTAAAAGCATGAATTCGTCACGAGGATACAATGAATACCTATTGACGTTATTGACAATGTTCAAAATGGTGTAGTGCGGCACTGCATCAGCTAGCAAACGGTGCCTGGGTTTGTTTGATGCGTTGTTTGAAGCTATCATTGCTGGTATGACCTTCATATTTCCAAATAGTTTTTCTTATTTTATTTTCATTTCACCCATGGGTACTCATAATTACCTTTTCACATTCCAGCGTGAAAATGAAGTTGCCGTTTAAAAATACCATATCTTTTTTTTCTTGGTTCAAACCAAAAACTTAGGGTAATAAATTATTACAATAAATTTTTATTGAATATTTCGTTCATTTCCCCTTATTGGGCCCCAACATTTCTTGTAAATATTGGTTTTTGGAAATATAATTTTAAAAGTGCCAGAAACTAAAATATACCCCCCTCTAAGTTTCTCTCACCCCTTTAAAATTTTTAAAAAGTGGAATCAAATTTTCTTTTCCAATACTAAAAATTCGCCCTCGTCCGGATGACCCCCAACTTAAAGTTAAACCTAGAAAGAACAATAGGTCTTATACCCTTAAAAATTGTAAACACGTCGCACTATTATAACCCGCCCTTCAAAAACCCCAATTAACAATTTGGGGAAAGGTATACTCAAGTAATGAAAAGTTTTGTAATTTGGGTAAAACAGTTAAAAATCTTCGTAGTATTGACGTGAACTCAAATCAATCTTCAATGACAACTCGCCCTTGTTGGTAAAACAAAACAGAAAAACACAACATAAAATTCCCTAAACCAAAACCCCACTAATTTCTTGGTATCTTGAGGCTGAACAAACGGGTTTTCCCTAGTTTAAAAACCCACTTTGCTGGGGTTTCGTGAATATATCAACAACTTGTTCATTGCTTATACCCCGTATCAATTCTGGTGATACTTTTCCCTTTTGGTATTTTATATCGACATGTTTCGTGCGCTTGTGAAAAACTTGTTTTGATCAGTTTGATAGCCTCTGATTGTCGATATAAAATGTACCCGAACTTTTTTTTCTAATAAAAAATATTTCTGAAAGTCTTCAACCAAATCAAACTTTCACAGCCGTACTTGCAGCAATATAATTTTAATTATTGGAAGACTATTGCCTGCTAAGGGTTTCCCACTAGCGTTCAATGGAAAATAACGGGGTTGTGTATTTTCAGCATCACCTCCATTGTCCCCCCCTCCGGGAAAACATTTTTCAATTCCGGAATTAAGCATCCCATGTCTGATGTTCCATTTAGATGGCACCATGAATGCTTACCCGGGCTAACAAATATTGGCAACCAAAAATCGAAAAATATATCTGGTCTGGTTCCACCCAAACCCAAAAGAATCAAACTCCCCCGCTTCCTTTTTAGGGGAAATCCAAAATGTGAACAACTATTTTGTAAAATCGGTTTGTGGCGGTTTTGTTCGTCCTTTTAATTTTCAATATTCGTTTTTCAGTGGGGTTTTTTTGGTGAATAAATATCAGATTTTATTTTCCCGGCTTGTAGATAGGTAAAATTTCAAAGTTCCAAATTTCATTTCGAAATTCCCTTTTGGGGAAATGTAAGACATTTTCTCCCATTTTGTCGATGCGGCTATAATTCCATCATCTACGAAAATGGCTAATATGAACTTTTCGTGATTGATCCGCATAACACCCGCAAATTAAATTTTAAAAAAATTTCACGAATCTCTGTTAACTCTGGGTGGTGCCTTATTTTTTCCGCTTTGGGATTTAAAGGGCGGGGTCTATGGATCTCTTTTGGTTTTTGCTTTTTATTTTGGGAGGACTCTGCCCCCTTTGGGGTAGGGGTTTTTCACTCCGTCTTCTGGGCATATCCTTTAATAACCAGTCAGATTTTGTCTCCTTTTTTACCAGTTTCCCCGATATATTTATTCGATATGGTTTTGTAAATTGGTGGGTCTGTAGGCCCGGTTGGTAACTTGGTTTTTTCAGTTTTCGTGCATGGCGTTCTCCCACTCTTTCTGTTCCCGGATTTGCTTCCTCGAAGGGGAAATGGTTTTGTTTTGGGGAACAAAATTAACGGTTTCTTTTTTTCACACTTAATCACAACTTAATTTATATTACTACCCCCCACTGTAAAAACTCGTCGTAGGGCTCGTTCCGTTATCCTCGGGGCTCTTTATCTCCGATCCCTTTACCGTGTCCGAATTGGGAAAGTTTAGGGGGTGCGGTTTTTCCTGAAATTTTTTTTTCCGGGGAAAGGCGACTGGATGGTTCTCATTCTGGGGATGAATGCGTCTTTTGATGGCAACGTGGGGGGCGACGGTCCGGCCCCCGGTTTTTTTATTGCCCCCTTCTTAAACACGTCCAGAAATTTCACCCTTTTGGGTGGCTTACCTGCTGACTCTTTTTTCTGCACCGGTTCGAGGGGGAGTAACCTCCACGGTCTTCGGATGGGGCCCGTGGAAGAGGTTCGAAAACCCAAAATCTGATGCCGCTGGATCAATATCGCCTCCGCCCGCTCTCCAGTCAACCCATCATACCACAGGATAGGGAAATTGCTAGATCCGCCAGATTCTGGTCCCCCCCGGTTTGGGGGAGACTCTTCCGACATTTTCCCTGGACGGTTTATCTTGGAATCCTCTTGGTAACTAGGTAGTGGGGTTTCTCTGGCCTTTTCTTCAACTGTAGCACCCACCAACTTCTGGATTCGCTGCTGTTTTGGGTTGAAAAATTTTTGGAGAACCTACGGCGTTCCCCCTGGACTTTCCCAAAGGGGTCTTCCCCCCCCGTGCGCTGTGCGTGGCGGAAAGGGTGGCTCTCTCTAGTAACCCATTTGAACTTTCCCCGTTTGAATACAGGACTTTTCTCAGACTCATTCATTCCGGTGGCGGGGTGCGAACGTTGTGGTTTAGCGTAAGGGGGGCCAAACCCTTTGGGGCGAGGGGCCCCACGTTTGGGGTTGTACTAAACCCCGGTCATCAACCTTAAATCCTCACCGGTGGTGCCTTGGCCTTTATTTTTTTTCGCTGGCACTCTGGATGTTCAACCCCGGGTGCATTTTGGGGGGGCGTCCCTTCTCCCGAAGTTTTGCGGTCCCTTCTGCGTGCCCCAAACTTCGGTCACAAGGCGTCGCAGTTCTCGGCCCATTATAATACCCAGCGGGGGTTTTACGGTTGACTCGTGTACTGCGGATGTGGCCATCAGGGCAAATGAAATGCTATGTTCTTTGATGGTCAGAACAACCTTGGACAAGTGGGGTTGTCGTCCCCCTCTGTTACCTTTCATGGGGTGGGGGCCGTGGTTCTTGTCTTCGGATGTTGCGGTAGACATATTTCTTGGAAAGGTTGGATTCGAAATTTCTGCCCCTGATCGAGTGCAGCTCCCATGGAATACCAGATGACATATCCTCTTAAGAAGCGGGAGGTTCCCCCTTGGGCGGGGGGCTGCCCCCCCCCCCCCGGGAAATAGTCCATTGCCACAGGTTATTTTTTGTGGTGGATCGGGGAAACGCGGCGATGTCAACGTTTCTGCGGGCTGCCTACGGGACTGACGCATCGGGGCCCGGGTCGTATTCGAGGGTCCATTGCAGCAGCGCATACAGCGCACTCTGCCCATCTGGACGTCCAAACGACAATTGGTTGGTAAAACCGTTTTCCCCTTTTTGGGTCCGTCCTCCCAGATGTCCTCCAGCGACTCCATCATGGATTTCCCCAGCACTTCCTCTCTTCTTTTGGGAACAATTAGGCTCTGTCTTCCCCAATATGGCCTCAAACGGGATCCATTGTCCAGGGAAAAAAGGGTTCCATTATTATGGACTTAACAGCCGGCGAGTAACCGACTTTGCCTTGGGTTTCGATTGCCCTTCTTCCGGGTGGGCGATACCAAGGTCGGGTTTTCTCTTGGTCTTTCCGGGTTGCTGTCCCTTCCAGTTGTATTAGCCGCGGTTCTACAAAGGGGTTGCTTCTTTCTCTTCTGCTCGTGGCGACGGAGCAATCATCTGGACATGGTCTTCGCGACAAGGCATCCCACGGCTGGTTCCCGGCTCGATGTTCGATCTCGAAATCCGGTCGGCCTCGCCCCGGCGCATTGCCCCTCAGGTTTTTGTTAAGACCCTTTGAGCTGCTGGCCCCAGTTCCCAGCCCCCAACACGTTTTGGATGTTCCCCCCCCTTTAAAAAGCTAACAGCTCGCCTGGTGACGCGGTAATTGCGCTCGGGTTTTTGCTAAGCGTCTTGCAAATAACCAATGACCTTCTCCTGTCCCTCCTGGATCTGAGATGGGACAGCTCAAGTCCCACGTTGCTGGGGCAAAATAAATTTTCCCCTTTTGGGTGGGGATGCTCAGTACAGGTGCGTTGATCAAAGCTTCTTTCAGTTTCCCTAAGGGGTTTTTGCATTCTTCGGACCACTGGAACGTGGCCCCCCTCCTAGGCCTGGTCAGGGGGGTTTTAGCGATGTTGAATCCCACTATCGCGATAATATTGCAAAAACCCAAAAGGAAACTTCGAAGTTGGTGAATGTCTTTTGGGATGCCCAATCCAAAAACGATCTTCTGGTCATCCCTGCTACTCCTTCCCCAAAACCCAACGTGGCATGTACTTCTTTTTGGAACAGATGATGGCATTTCTTGGGCTCAGCTTCGTGGGTTTTTCTTGTGGGAATACTTCCCCCCAAGTTTTTCAGGGGTTTATCAACGATCTGCCGACCACAATTTATGGGGGTCCGGCCTTTCCATGAGGCCCCCTTTTAACGCAATATCTTTCGATGGGGGGGCCCTTCAGCGAATGCCTCGGTAAACCCCAAATCCTGAGCCGAGGGAGGTCCTCGATCTTCCTGAGCAGTTCTACTTGCCTTACCCACTCTCAGATAAAAGGTCGAAATCGTGGAAAAAAACGTGTGGGTTTTTGGCCCTGAGGGGGGGTAACTGTGCTTCTTCTGACTTTATTAAGTTGGCGATATTTACGGCGTGTCGATCCATCCTTTTTCTTCCCCAAAATTTAGCTGGAGGCCCGGGATTCGTGGCGATAACCCCTTTTTTTCCCCAAATATCGTGACTTTTTTTGTCAGCCTCTTTTTGCAGAGGGGGGTCTTCTTGCGGGTTGCGGTGGTTGGGCACCCTTTTTTCTTTTGTCGGCCCAAAATTGGTTCGCCCCCCTTTCCTTGTCCGGTATCGAAGATGTCGCTTTTGACTAAATCTCGTTTGGGCTGTTGAGCGGGTTTTTTATGTCTTTGGAGAGATGGCGCTAACCAGTTCTGTGGGCAAGTTTTTTGTTTGGCTAATCGTACCTTTTACGCGGATCACAGATGAACCGGGGGTCCCCTTTTTTCCCTTTTCTTTGGTCCTGGAAAGAAAGCATTCATGACCCTGAAACAATTTTCAGAACCTGAAAAGGAACCCCCGTCCAATTTTTCATGGGAGTTTGGGCTCGAACATCCGTCTCCACTGCTCGCCTCCCCTCCCGGCGGCTGGGAAAGGTTTTTTGGGGGATCTGGTGCTTTTTCTTAGCCACGGTCGCTCTTCACTTCTCCCAGGTACCGCTCTTCTCCCCCTTGAAAGTGGGGCGCCCTCTTTGAAATCCCCAAATTTAAACCCCCCTGGAATTCATGATGTCCTTCCGATTTATCGTTTCGATGTCCGCTACAGGGTGCCTGATCAAAATTTGCATTATTTCAATCGGTAGCTCCCATATACAGTGCCCCCTTTGCTGTGCGTAGCCCAATTTTGGGTTTTTCGTTCGGTGTTTGGCAAAAAAGGGGCCGGTTGTCCTAGTCACTTTCTTCCGGGATGGTTTCAAGGGGTCGTTTTTTGGGAAAGGTCACGAAAACCTGTTCTGTCGTTTTCGGATAGCGACATGCGTTGTTAACCCGGCTTGCCGGGGCGGGCCGACGGTGCCCCCCCTTACCTTTTTGGTTTTCCGCTGGGGTTAGCGAATTTTTACTGCCGCCCCAATTCCAGCATCTTATCTGCTTCTCGGGGAACCCCCCCTTTTCCCTTTTGGCGGCCGAAGCGGGCTCCTGTGAGTCTTCCTAAACATTCGGACTTTCTCGCTTTTGCCGGGTTCTTTCCTCGAATTCCAAAGCGCGTGCCGGTGCGTCTACGGATGTGTTGGACGGGCCCGGGGGTAGCCGCTTTTCTGGTTTCTTGGTTCCCGGGTCCCTCCAGGAATGCTGAACCCATGTCCCCTTTTTTGGGGGGCTGGATAGCGGAGACGAACTTGGGATTTTAGGTTTAATTCTTGTGGGGTTCGCCCATTTTTTTGGGAAGATTTTTTTGCTGGGGTGGATACGTGTTCCCCAAAAGGGCGGAATTTTCAAATTTTAGATGTTTTCGTGATCCGGGGTCCCCCTTTCTTGGGCGGTGGGGTTTGTAAAAATTTTGTCGCTTCTCCACGGTAATGCGGTTCGTTTTCTTTTAATCCGTTTCTTTGACGCTGAACGGGCGGTTTTACTTATTTGAGTTTAAGGGGGGCCGGAAAATTCCCCATTTTTGTGTCTTGAACTTTTTTTCCAAATTAAATAAGTCAAATTTCTTTTTTTGTTAACTCCCCCTGGGGGCCACTATTATTCGTTGTTCAACTTACTGATCGTTCCCCTTTTTTTTGTCCGACCTGCCTGAAAGGTTTTATCCACCGTTTTGCCCCCTAATTTTATCTATCTCTGTCTCAACGGTTTCCTTTTTCTTCTAGAAAATTAAACCAACTTTTTTGGCCTTCGGCGGAACTTCTTTAGCTTCTTGGGTTAATTCCCGAAATTTCAGTTTTCTTCAAACTTACGTTTTACATTTTTTTAGCTTCTTGAATTTTCTAAAAACTTCTCTTAATTTCAGATTTTTTCCCAGTTTCGTTTTCTTCAATTTTTTTTTAAAATCCCTCAACTTCGAATAAAATGTTTCGGGTCCTCACCTTCGCAAGTCTTTCAGTTCGCTTTTTTTTGCCGGTTCCCTTTCCTCCAATTCCTTTTTCCCAATTCCGCTACCTTCAAGCCCCCCGCCTTTTCTTGAACACATTTTGTTTTTGACGGGTATCAGTCGTTTTAAAAAAGGGGTTTTATCAGTTTTTAAAAATTGCGGTTTTTTCCAGGGAATCTATTGTCTTTTTACGAAGGTTATCAGTTATATTCCACACAATTGCCCACTTCGCAAAAACCCGGGCCATTCATTTTCTGTTTCCAGAACAGTGAAATGGTTTATTCCCCTTTTTAACTTCGAAAAAGGGCCAGTCTTTTGGGCGTACAAAGGTCTATCAATTTATTTTCTGACTACCCATCCACGATCCCTTGTTTATTTTCAAATCTCACTTGACTTTGGTGCCAACTAAAAACTTAACTTGGTTCTCTTTTATTTCACTTAATCTACAACGGTCCCTTTCCTGTGCTCGATCGTATGGCGTTGGGACTGGTTCCCCCTTTTTGAGGGCTTCATTATCTCCGATCTTCCCCGATGTTTCGAATTCGGGGACGGTTGGCATGTTCCAATTTTTTCCAAATTGACCGTTGTTTTCCACGGAGCGACTGGATGGTTCTCGAATATCTCGGGATGATCTCTTTCCTGTCGTGGCTTTGGGGCGGGTCCGCCCTGGCGTTACAAGGCAACAGCTTCCCAAAAATTAAAATCTTTCCGGTGCAAAATTTTTTTCCCTTTTTCTCAGATTATATTTTCCTGTTATTTCTTCTTCTACATTATTCTGGATCCTTTCTATTTTCATCGTTGTTAAATGTTCCGTAGGCGGGCCCATTTCTTGGTCATTTTCTGTTCTTCTGGGTTTTTTTCCTTCATCTACCAAAAACCCCTTTCGGTGATTTTTGTATTATATTTTCCCCTTTGGGTTTTATGATTTCATCTCCAAGACAATATTACGTTTTAATTATTACCCAAACCGTCCAACCCTTTTAAAGGTGCCGGTACCCGCAAAGGTTCTTTTTTGACAACCATTTTGTCCTTCTGTTTTGGAATATGAACAAATTTCAACGGGTTCGAAAAAAAAAGAAAATTTATTTCAAGGGGTTTTTTCCCCAAACTCATATGGTGTTTTACTCCGAAACGGACTGGACCTGTTATGCAGGGAAATACACTGCTGTATTCGGTGCCTCCCCCCCTTTTTGGAGGTCCTTGGAATAAAGTAAAGCGTTCCACTGTTCTATTTTTTTTTCCAGCATCCAGCTCTGGACACAGTCTTCCCGATGGGTCACTCCCTTAACTGTTCAGCTGTTTTATATTTTTGCAATATTCTCTGCCTTTTCCTGGTCGTACTGGAAAATAATGTTCTTCATGTACACTGAAAATTCTTTTATTTTTGATTTATCTCATCCTTCGTGCGGACGAAATACACTATTCTATATGTGTAATCATCTTTTAAAGACAAATATTTAAGATCCCCCCCTAGCGAACTTTCCTCCCCTTGGACCCCAAAATTTTCCCTTTTTTTTTTGTTTCCCTTTAAAACTGACGGAAAGGTAAGCGATCTGTTTGAAAGTAGACGTCTTACAGATGGGTTTTTAATCGAATTTGTTTTGGGGAAAGGGTTTGTTTCTTAAGAATTTTTTTTTAACGTGTCACATTTTGATGTAATCCTCGTGCCCCTCTTAGCTGATTGATTTTCAGTAACATGAGCTTCATGGCTCGAAGGAAAAAAACTTCCCAAATTTTTAGTTTGAATAAATTTTTTTATTCTGTTTTTTCTGTTGTTCCCCTTTTTTTGGGAATGCATTTATTTCCCTTTTTTACTCAAAAACCAATCCATCTAAAGCTGAACTCTCTGAGAATAGGTTGAGCTTGATACTTGGGGATAGAAACATTTTGGGAGTTGTTTAATTGACCAACTACCATTTACAATACCCTGACGTTTAGCCCATTCCTACGCCCATAGAAGAACCTTTAAACATTTGTTTTGGCTTTTTTTGAAAATCATACGAATCTACGACCATTCGTGGGACGTCTGTAGAAAAAGCCCAATTAAGATACCATTGGTTCTTCGGGGGAACATTCAGTTGTCCCCTTTAAAATCTTGAAAAACTAATCCCATTTGACGGCTTCCGATGACTGTTTTCCATTGGTCTTCTTATCTTTTGTATTTTGGGAATCTGCTTTTTTTTATGCCTCTTTGCCCAAAATGGCTTTTTACCTGGTTTCTTGAACCCGTTTTAAAATTTGTTCATTTTATTTTGTTCCCATTTTAATTTCTTCGCCCACCCCAAAAAAAAGCATTTTTTCGGTGTATTCGCTCAATAGTTTCAACCTCTTTCTTTGGTATAGCCAGGGGTTAGATATGAAGGATTTCTTCTCTTCGCTGGGGGGACTCCCAAGCTTTGGGAAAAAGGTTGAATTTCTCTGGCAAATTCATGGTATTTTCGTTATCAGCATAATCTGATGTGACGTTTTAAAAACCAGTTTTGACGGATTTTTTCCCAAATTTTTGACTATGTGGATATGTTCTTCTTCGGGGGCTAACGACAACTATAAATTGGGACTGCGTAGATGAATCCCTTTCTTTTTTTTATTCGAATTTTGCCCACTTTTCGGGTTTACATTGATGTGGATGTTTGGGTTCCTTCTTGGGAAAACTATAAATTATTTGAGCTCTCTGTCTGCTTTCGTCCATTTCTAAAGTTCTTTGACGAAGTTGGTTTCTTGAATGTTTCTTTTCTACTTCCCATATCGGAGGCCTTCAGATGAATCGTGATGAGGTTTCCCTTGACCCCAATTGAAATGTGCAATTTTCTATTTTATTCAATTTGTTCCCGCGCTCTTTACAAAAAAGTAACTAAAAAAGGGGTTGATCAGTACGTGACTGGGCCCTAATTTTTTTGGTTATTGGAAAATACAGTTAAACTCTTCAGTATTGATGACTCAAAATCAATCTTTAATGACAATTTTTTTCTGGTTAAAAAAAAAAACAAAAACCCCAAAAAAGTTAAAAAACCCAAAAAAAGGTGGTATATATACAAACGGGAAAAAAATTAAGTATGAATTAACGGCGCACAGTCAGGTTAGATTTTTTGAATTAATCTTTTTATACAAAATCAAGAAAAATATCTATTGAAACGCATAACCTTTTTGAATAAATATCATTCACGTTTCACGTAACAGGTAAAACAACTTTTGGTAAGTCACAATAAAATAATTTGAGAAAGTTGGGTTTAAAAACTTTCTCATCGTACGTAAACCCAAATTTTATAGTGAATTTCAAGTTACTTGTTTTTGTATTTGTAGTGACAAGTTGGAAACCTTTAAGGGTGATTCTGCATAGTTCCCTTAATGTTTCAGAAACCCCAATTGACACTACAAGTTGGGAAATTTGGAGTGGCTACGTTGAAAAATTTTGGGAAATTGTATCAACCTACAAATATACAATTTTGTTATTCTTCTATAGTGGAGATTTGGTGATTACGTAATAACTCTAAATTCAGTTTCTTTTCCCATGATCGGAAGGGTGTTTTTGGACGAGGGGTATTTGTCGAAAAGGTTTACTTTAGCATTTTTGTGGGCTATCAGATTCAACATCCCTTTAATTCATTTGTCACCAAACCGACTTTTCCTGTTTTGGAGACGTATATTGAGGACTGCTGTCAAATTGAAAGCGGAAAAAATTCAGTTTCGTTTGTACCCCGGGGCGGTTTCCCCTTTTTTCGGTTTACCCCCCCCGATGTTTGTGGAGATACGTTCTTCAAATAATGTAGATGGAACCCGTAAAATGTTGGGATAATGCATCAACCCTGGGCAGCATGCTATGATATGGGTTTCCCGAATTGTCGTTTAATTTGTTTTTTGGGTTTCGATTTTTGGTTGAGGTTGAATATCCCGGGCCGAAGGACCATGGGATTGGGAGTGAAGATGAACGTCTGGTTGCAATTATTTTTTAATGAACACTTAAAACTAACTATACAAAAAATTAACGAATGGGCGCCGACGGGACTGGAATTGGGATATCAACTATTTGTTTGCCCCAGAGACCTGGAGTTCTACTCATAGAGACTCCGCATAGGACATACACGACTTACCATGATGACCATCATAGCCAAAACAGAATAACCATACTGTGATATCTGCCAAACAAAATCACTATGAAACATATCCTCCAAGAATGCCCATTATACTACCAGAAGAGGGACAATAACATCCCAGAGTGTATCACCCAGACCTTAGGAGAATGCAGCGCAGTCGAAAATGTGATAAACTTTTCAAAACATACCAAACTTATAGATAAAATTTAGTATTGTTACAGTGTCAATGTTAACTGGGTCTTTAATAACCGTGAAGGTTGATGAAGTTAATAAATAAAGCTATTAAAAAAAATATTTGTTGCCCTAGAGAATAACAGATGTGTGATTTAAAGAGAGAAATATATTGTTCTCAGGGTATCAAAAGGCTTAAATGGGTTTGCTACTCAGTTGACACTTCAAATGAGTTACTGTCTAAAGAAGTTATTCTAAGTATTAACCATTACACTATACTTTGATCGATGTCCCAGTATGAATTTGGATAATTTTAGATTTTGTATTTTATCGGTATCAGTTTGGACCATTTCTTGAGAGTTCCACACTCTCTTTCTGCGATAAAATAAGCATTATATCGTCAGCGATCAGAACTAATTTCTATTGCATGGTTTGTCCGATATAGTTCATAGTGAATAGTGATGGTCGCAGTTATAATATCCCTAGGACATTGATAATGTACGGATAATTTTATGCCAATCAGAAAGCACATTTCCTTGGTTCCAAAGTGTTTTCGATCGGTATAAAATTATAGAGACGTTATCAATGTACGATTAGATCAAAATTTTTGACCAAAAAATAAAATAACTCGCAACAAAACGGGTCAATCATGATCTTATGGTCATTATTGTACTTTCTTATGTAAAGAAGTTTGCATGAAGCTGTCAAAATCTTGGTGTCAGGTATATGTATATATATTCAACAAGACGGTTGAAATGGGAACATGTCCCTTCGGCTTGGAAACTTATCGACCAGAGCCGGATTAAGAGGGGGCAAACAGGGCCCGCAATATAGGGCCTCCTAGAGAGGAGCCCCACAATAGGAGGTACAGGTAAATTTCCTAACAAATATACAAAATTATATATAAAAAGATCTGACAACGAAGAGCAGTTCTCCCCACTTTTTCCCTCTCATTTTTCGTTTTAAACATTCAAACGCTTGTTTCGTATTCTTGTCAAATCCATGGTTAATATTAATCTCTTCGATCCCAATGAATCTATGTGTATATGCGAAACAATCACCAAGTAAAACATCATACTGTTATACAAAATATTATATGGGTTTTAAAAAGCTGTAAAAACAAGAAAAAAAAATTTTAAAAAAAAATTTTATTTTTTTTTATTAAATGAAGGATTTTGTTTGTTTCTTCGGAACGGGTCTAGATAAAAAATTAAAATTAATAATCAACAAAGAAAAAAATTTAGAATGTTCTAAATTATTTATAAGACCCAAATTTTCCCTTAATAGAAAAAGGGTTTCAAATTTTTTGACTTTTTTTTGTGATTCTAAAAATTTTTCCCCCCTTCACCTCCCCCTTTTTTGGGTTGACAAGTTTTCCCGGGTGGCGCGCAAAAAGAAAAAATCCCGAAAATCTGAAAGGATGACTTGCAACAAATGTAAATCCTTCTAAAAAAAGGGAAAATAAAAAAGACCAATCTAAGCTGTTTCCTATAAAAATTTTAAAAAAAAAACTTAGGCTACATTCCCAATCTTTGAAATTACGGTGTTTTTGGGAAAATTGCGAAACCAATAAACGTTCAATTGAAAAAATTCAAAAGTTTTGGCCAATCAATGGGAATATTCTACCTGAAAATTGTCGGGGAATAATTTGGGGGATTTTGTTTTATTTGGATTTAAACCATATTTTAATTTGATTTTTATCAATTTTTCTTTTAAAAAGGGAAATTAATCAAAAACCCGGGGTTTGTAATTTTTATAATTTTTGGGGAAAAAAGTTTTTTGATCGTAACTCAAAAAAAAACTAAAGAAAACCCCCGGGGTTCGATATAGTAGAAAATAATTATCTAGATTTCTTTTTAAACTTGTTATTTTTTTAAAACCCTGGCCCGTTGGTCTCCCCCTTTTTTATTGCCTGGCAAAAGTTTTTTCTCGAATTATTTTTTACTGTCTTGTGATATTCAACGGTGTTTGGTTTGATGGTGTCGAATTGCACTGGAAAACCTATTTTAAAAAAAAAAAAGTAAAAAAAGGCGAATTACATGAAAAAAAGCCGCCTATCAAAGTTATCGCTTTTTAGATTGAGAATGGGTTTTCTCGGGTGCTGGTTTGACCGAAATCATCTGACTTTTCGTCGAAAAAAAAACTCGCAAAAAAACCATTCGTTTACGCTGTAATTTAATTTATTTCTTTTATTTTTTATACCCCCTTTTGCTCGTGCGAAATAATTTGATTTGTTTTCCCCAATAAATAAAAAAAAAAAAAAATTTTTTGAAAATAATTAGGGGCCCCCTCCTTTGTTGCCCCAGGGCCTCCACACCTTTTAACCCGGGGCCCGCTATCGATAGTTACCCCTATCTTTAAATGGGTGAGATGGGAAAAGTCAATTATAGCCCCGTATCTCTGATAACAAACATAAAAAAATTTTGGAAAATTGTTTAAAAATTGTTAAAAAAAAGTTTTTAATTTCCCCTTTCCCTTTAAAAAAAAAAATTTTTTTCTTTCCCAAAAGAAAGTAATCCCCCTTTTTTTTAAACACAACAGACCCCATCTACAAAAACCTAGGCAACAACAAACTCTCTAATGGTTTTTTTATTATGTTTTTTATTATTTTTTTCTTATGTTTGTATTATTCTACTAACTAAAAATTTTTTTAATTTTCAAAAAGGTATGAATGTGATATATATTTTCTTATGTAATAAATATATCTCTCTAATGTCAATTCATTTTTTGTTTGTATTATTTTGCATTTAAATATTTTTTTTATTGTAATTTTTTCTGCTTTATATAAAATTTTTAATTTTATCTTTCTGTGATTTTTAAAATTTATTAATAATTTAATTTATATTTAGGTGAGATTTTTTTTTTATTTTTTTATGCATATACTTTTCCCCCAATTAATATCAATACTAAAAAAAAAGATCCCAATGAAAAAATATGTTTTCCTATTAGATCTTTCACCCCCTACAAGCAAATCTGATGTTCTTTGGTATCTACATGTTTTTTCATTTTTTTTACTATTCTTATTAGTTTTTTGATCTTCCGAATAAAAAAAATTTTTTTAATGATGTCTTGGTATCATAGTAATTGAAAACTACCGGGTGTTGTCGGGTTTAAAAGTTGTATGATTGGGGGTTTTTTTGACATACAAAAAATTACAAAGAAACCCCCCGAAAATTTTATGGAAATTGGTTGGTAATTGGCTGAAATTTTTTTTATGTTTTTAAAAAGGGTGGGCCCTTAGAAAAAAAGCATATCTTAGAAACGAAGTTGATAAAACTATCGTATTATAGTCAACATTTTCAAAATATTGTGTGTAAAATATGTTTTCCCAAAATTTAAAGCAACAGTTTCTAGATATTCAATAAAACAGTAAAAAAACCCCAAAAAAAAAAAAACGCACCCTTTTTCAAAGAATTATTGAACAATTGAGTTCCTTTAGAATGGGCCCATATTTTTTTTTCAAGGGTCTAAAAAATTTTTTTTAAACAAAAAAAAACTGTCAATTGTTTAAAAAAAATTTTTAAAGTAAATAAACTTAACTTGGTTTTTAAAAAAAATTTATTTCACACTGAATCTAC